>JAHDVE020001340.1:0-17125 GCA_022606495.2 Halesus radiatus
GCTTTTTGCTGGTGAGGTTTGGGGCGCAGAGCTTCCTCAAAAAAACTTTATTAGCCACCAAGCTATTCTGTTTTTTCATCAGCTGGTGTAGCGGCGTCGTTATTTCCTTCAGTGGGGCTGCCGGCAGGGCTAGCTTCATTCATGCGCTGTTTAATGCGCTCTGGGTTCGCAATAACAAAGCCGTTTTCAGCTGGGGTAAGCACAAAGAGATCTTGCTTGGCAAAGCCTTGTTTATTCCAAGTAATGGGGGCAGCGCTAAAGGGTAAGGGCGGCAGTGCAACTAGTGCGCTGTTAACGTCGCCTGCGGCGGCGTTTTCGGGTAAATCAAGGCTAGATGAGGCCAAGGCAAAGTCAAAGCCTAAGGCAACCCAAAAATCGGCGCTAAATTTTCCGCCAAGGGCGGCAGCGCTGCGCACTAGCTGCCCTGAAGGGGTAAGGCTTTGTGCGTCCCAAGCACCGGGGAAAACAGCTAGGCGGTAGTTGCGGGTAGCTAGGCGCTGCTGCCCAGCAAGGCCGTGTTCCCAAAGGTTAGTACCCATGAAAAGTATTTTGTTCTCCATGGCGTAAAAAACGTGTGAAATTATGCGCGAAGAGTTGCTCCAGTTGTCTGGCAGGAACATGGCCTGAAATTCCAGCTTAGGTTCGGGGTTTTCTTCTTTGGAATAACCAAGAAAATCGGAAACGCTTTTTACCCAAAGTTGGTACTGCTTTTCTGGGTAATAGCCAGCACGGGTAACATAAAGGTTGCGTTCGGCAGCTTGGTAATAGAATAAGTCAAACATGTTTTGGCTATATTCGCCTTTGTCTGGTGCAAAAATGGCGTAATCGCTAACCCCCAATTTTTGGGAATAATCTAGCATTACCCGCACTTGATCTTCCCGCGAGGGAAAAAAGCGCCAAGCCGTAACTCCTTCATCATGGTCGTCCATACGTGGCAAAAAGCTAAAAAACGCCCGCCCGTCCGCATAATTCATGCTTTTAATAGCTGCGTATTCTTCAAGGCGCAGGGGGCCGCCCACAATGCGCACCGTAGGCGGCAGGCTAGCAAGTTCTGCCAGCCAGTTGGGTTTATCGCTGTCTATTATGTGTATACGCAGGTTTTGCCCGTTGCTTGCAAGGGCCGTGCGTGCAATCTCTGCACCACGCACAATGCGTTCGGCAAGGTTAGCGTAAGGGCCACTAAGTGGCAGCACTAAGGCAATGGCATGGCTTTTTATATGTACGCTGGCAAGGGCGCTGTAATCTGGCTCATTCCAAGTGCGAAAAATGCTTTTGTCTGCCAGTTGCGATCCATCACGCGTAAAGGTTGCGTTCTCGCGGGCTGTAGCCTGATTTTTTACATCCCAGAACATGCGTCTAGCATTTTCGAGGCGAATTAACGCATAGGGAAAGCGGCTTTCGTTTTCATCGTTGGTATTAGACATTAGCCGGAGTAAAGGTAGCGGACGGGTGCTGTGCAAGATGCTCCAAAGGCGCTGCTCTAAAAGGCGTTTATCGGCAAGGCGTTCAGCGCCTTCATACAAAAGGCGTTTATCGGCAAGGCGTTCAGCGCCTTCATACATTTCTTCAAGCCCTGAAATGGAAGCTTTGGCATTGCCTTGAGTAAAGCGCTGTTCAAGAATAAAAAGCTTGGCCTCACGCACCAGCGCAGGGGGGCGACTATTCGCGGCGGCTATAACGGCCTCGGCCTGCTTAAGCGCATCGTTAAAAGGTATAAGGGTAAGCATTTTATACCAAGCCCTATACCATTCTTCTGTAGCATCGGCACCGCTAATGCTAAGGCGCCAGCGATCTAGCGCAGTAGTAGCTACCCGCACCCGCTCATTGGCTAAAGATGATAAAGCCAGCACCCGCCAGCCGCGGCCTAGCTGTTGAGCCGAAATATTGCTCCGGCTAGTAAACTCGCTGGCTAGTTTTTCTGCCAGCAGCATGTCGCCTGCTTTGTAAGCTTCCTCTACATCTACAAGGCTAACACCTATGGGGCGCAGCGGTTCCTCTACCTTGGGTGATGGTGTAACGGTGGGCTCTGTGGGGGGGGTAACCCCAGCGCCGCAGGCATTTAAAACCAGCAGAGCAGGCAGCAGTAAGAGCAGCGGTAAGCGCTGGGTTACTACGCGTAGAGGCAGCAGAAAGCGCCGAGTGGCTAACTGAAAAAGCCGAGAAATGCTTGAGGAATTTTTGCTGAAACACTGGGCGCTGTTGCTGCAATCTTGCATATAAAATAGTACCTTTATTTTGTTCTTTCAAAAAATGTAATTAACCCTCTTTTTGCTCTAAAGCAACGCTTGGGGTCAAAGGCTCTGCCTCATATTTAATTATTCAAGTTTATCTTATCTATTGAGCAAGGCGGGGGGTATTTTTAGCGCTTACGCCACGAAAAATACTTTGGGCTCTCTCCCATATTTCGCCGCCATTGCTAATTTGGCGGCGTTTTAGCTGATCCAGCCAATTATCATGCAGTGGCTGGCTACACTGTGCTAACCAGCGATTGCGTTCTTCTGGGTGCAGTTCATTAATGGTAATTTCTTCTTTAATTAGTTCTGCCAAAGCTAGGCTATTTAGGTCGTTTAAAACACGAGCAATGGAAAGGGAAAGTTCTAGTCCAGAAGCGCCGTTAAGCGCTCTTTTAGCATCTGCCGGAAGTGCGTTATACATTTCTAGGTTCATGCCCAGCCAGTAACTATCCATGCGCAGGTTGCACAGGGTAATACTTTTTAGGTTGGTCTGTAGATTTTCCAGACGCAGGGTGTTTAGGGGCAGGAGGCAGCCATCGGCCATGCCGCGCGTAAGCGAACCGTAAAAATCTTGCATAGGGGTAATAAGGGGGTTGGCGCCAAGCAAGCGCAAAAGGCGTGCACTGTCGCCATTGGGGCTTGTAAGAATTTTTTGCTTTTTAAAGTCGGTTAGCGAAACTATGTTGCCCTTGCTAAGGTTTATTTGGCTGGGGGGCATGGCATGCAGAGCCAATATTTTGATGCCTTGAAATTCCGCCTGCATTTCTGGGCTGGTTTCATATAACTGCCAAAAGGCCTCACTTGCCGAAATACAATCGGTGAGCAGCGAGGGCAGATCTATAAGACTACTTATGGGCAGCTTGCCGTGGCTTGCACCTATTGCGCCGTGGGCAATACCAAGTTCGCCCTGCTTTAGCGCATTAAAATGTTCCCGTTCGGGCAGCAGAATGCCGGGGTTATAAAAGCGCATATCTACTCGCCCAGCGCTTTGGCGGCGCACTTCTTCTGCCCACGGTAGCAATACACGCCGCATTACTGGGTGATCAAGGGTAAAGCTTGTAGCTACATTTATACGGCTTGCAGTGGCAGAAATTGCAGGGCTGCTAAAAGAAAATAGGCTTAAGCAAAGAGCCATGCAAATTATTAGGGCAGTGGTGTTTTTTTTCATGTATGCTCCAAGGCGAGGCTCATTTAAGGAATAGTTTGGAAACGGCTGGTGAAATATATAATAAAGTAAGGCAGAGGGCAAAGGGTAATCGGCTGCGGGTGAAACCTTTTATATAATGCACTGTGCTGATTAAAAATACCATTAGAGTCTGCCAACACTTCGTGTAAATAAAATATTTAAAATATAAGAAATCATCAGTTACATTATTGGAGTTTGTCGCCCTTTAGCGTAAGTAGACTCTAGGAGCGGGCAAATTTATTTTTAGCTGCGGCGGTATTTACTTGGTGTTTGCTTATGCGGCTAAAGCCTTGCAGCTAGGCTTGCGATGCGTTATAGTTTTTTGTGCTTGAAATTGTCCTGATTTTGAACAGCATAAAGAGCTGTGCTGGCCTGGTTATAAAAAATTCTGCCAGTATGCCTTGGAAGGCATGGACGGATAATATGGTAAAATGGCCGCCTAGGTCAGTATTTTTTTGCCAAAGGGCTTTTTGGGCCGCTTGGGTGATTTTTGCTTTGTGCGCTTGTGCTCTGGCCAGCCAGAGCTTAGCGCTAGAGCTTGCTGCTGCGCCGCGTGAAGCTGCCAGATATTTGCACTTGCCCGCGGCTTTACCTCAAGTTGCCGCAAAAAATTCCGCAAAGAATTCCGCAAAGAATGCCAATAGTTCAAAAAAAGATTCACCTAGAAGCTGGAGCATCTACCACAAAGATGCTCAAAGCACTGTAAATATTTACTACCCACAGCTAGATAGCCCTAGAGTAGATAACGAGCTTGGCTATTGGGCCGATGCCCGCTTGCGCACTTTTGTTACTGGCGTAGCCGCCTTGGGCGAGGGTAAATCGCGCTACCGCATGTATATGGATTATACGCTAAGCATGGCTACGCCACGCTATGTGAGCATTGTTTTTCGCGTTAGCACCGAAACAGGCGGAATGCGCCCAGATTTGGGTGTGACTACCTTTACCTATGATTTGAAAGAAGGGCGGAAGCTTGCATACGGTGATATATTTAGCGACCCAGAAGCTTTGCTGCATTTTTTGTCGTTGTATGCGGAAGAAGACCTTACGAAGCGTTTAGGGCGATATGAGAGGGAGCTTATTAAGCGTGGCACTGCCCCAAATGAGCTTAATTTTGCTTATTTTGCTATTGTGCCCGAAGGCCTTAAGCTGTTATTTCCGCCTTATCAGGTTGCTTCGTCTAGCCTTGGCGAACAAGAAGTTATTGTTCCCTTGCAACGTCTTAAAAGTTACGGGCCGAATCTAGAAATATGGGGCATGCATAACGTGAACAATTTGAGTGTGAACCCTTAATATTTAGCGTTAATTTTTTGCACGGCGTTATGGTATAAAGGTTTAAATTGATGAATAATGATTTTGCATCTGCTTTTTCAAGCAAACTTGCTGCCTTGCTGTTCTTGCCGCTGGCTCTTTTTTTGTGCGCTCAAGCCGCTTATGGTATGGGCAGTGCGCCAATAAAATACACCGTGGGCGTGCGATCGCTGGCTGTAATTACGCCCGATAACGCCCGCCTTGGCGTAATGGTGTGGTACCCTGCCAGCCGTTACCAAAGTGAATATAGTACCAAGTTTGGCCTATGGACTATGCGGGCTGAAAGAAATTTGGCTCCCGCCAAGATAGTTTCGCCGGTAATTCTTATTTCGCATGACATGGTGGATAGTAATATTGCCTACCACGAAATCGCTGGCGAATTGGCGGCGGCGGGTTTTATTGTAATAGTGCCAAGCCATAGCGGCGATAATTTAGAAAACGCTACTGCCAGTTATTCAGCTGCGGCGCTGTATTATAGGCCCTTGCAGTTGCATGAGGCTTTGGCTGCGGTGCAGAATGAGCCGGATTTTAAAGATAAGCTAGACACACAGCGCATTGGACTTTTTGGTTCAGGGGCTGGGGCTCTTACTATTTTGCAGATGTGCGGAGTGGATTTAGATTATAACGCTTATAAGGGCTATTGCGCGGGAACAAACGCCAGCCCTAGCGTTAGCCTAAATTTTAACACAAGTGCCAATGCCACCGGAGGCGCTAGTAACAGCGCCAATGCCGCCATCTCCAGCTCTACTGCTACCGGAGGCGCTAGTAACAGCGCCAATGCCGCCGCCAGCGCTGTTAATGCCAGTGCTAATGCCGACGCTGCCCTTTGCTCTAGTTGGGCGCAAAACCGCATGTTGCGCATGAACGCCGATATAGGCGAGGTACGCACCAAGCACGGCAGCAAGGCTTTTGTTCCGCTTTTGAATAACGTAAAGGGCGTGGGGCTTCTTTCCCCCGGTTGGTTGGTACTGGCTAATAAGAGCGATGTAGCGGCCTTGCGGGTTCCGGTAGCTGCTTTATTTGCTGGGCAAGGTGGCCTGTACCCACCAGTAAAAAACAGCGACGATGTACAAAGGCTTTTTCCCCAGCCTGTTTATGATACACTAAACTATCAAGTGCTGGTAGAGGCGGATCACTACTCGCTGCATTCCGAATGCCCACCGGAGTTAATGAAATCTACCCCCGAGGTGTGCGGGCGTATTTTGGGCAAAGAGCGCAAGCTCCTAAGTGAGAAGCGCAATGCCTATTTTGTGTCTTTTTTTCAGGCAGCGCTGGGCATGCCTTTGCCACTTCCTTAGCATGAAGAAATTCTTGGACTTGTTTTAAGTTTGTCTTTTTACCCTCTGGCGGCAGCCAGCTTTGCTGCGCCTTTAGGTCAAACACCTTAAGAGCCTGCGGCTTTATGCAAAAAAAAAGCACAGCTGTTGGCAATGGCAAACTATAATGGGTTTTTTAGCTGCAAAAAAAGTAGTGCCACTCTCATTTTTCTGTTTACCTTATAAAGGTTATGTGGCAGTTTGCCCGTCTGGCAAAGGCAGGAAATTTGGCCTATTTTACATAATTGCGTCTTTCCAATTATTTGTGTATGCTTTTGTACTAATTCGCACTGCAAGTAGCCCGCAGGCGTATATGCATAATTTTTAAGGAATAACCTATGAGCGAACTTACTCCCACAGCGCTGATTACTGGCGGATCCAGAGGCATTGGCAAGGCTATAGCCAAAACTCTTGCTAAGCAAGGTTTTCAGGTATATCTGACCTATGTTAGCAAAGCTGATGAAGCGGCTAACGTGGTGGCGGAAATAGAAGCGGAAGGCGGCAAGGCGCGTGCTTTTGCCCTGAACGTTTCTGATTCGGAAGCTGTGGCGGCGTTTTTTAGTGGCGAGATTAAAGATAAAGTTTTTTTGGCTGCACTGGTAAATAATGCCGGCGTAACTAAAGATGGGCTTATTCTGCGCATGAAAGACGAGGATTGGGATAAAGTGCTTACGGTTAATCTGCGTGGCCCCTTTGTTTGCCTTAGGGAAGCTGCCAAGATTATGACCAAGCAACGCCAAGGGCGCATAGTAAATATAGTTTCTGTGGTTGGGCAAATGGGTAACGCTGGGCAGGCCAACTACAGCGCTGCAAAATCTGGGCTTATAGGCCTTACCAAGGCCGCTGCCAAGGAACTTGCATCGCGTAATATTACCGTTAATGCTGTGGCTCCGGGCTTTATTCAGACTGATATGACCGATGCTCTTAGCGACGAGATTCGTGATTTATATATGAATCAAATTCCGCTTAAGCGCTTTGGTTTGGCTGATGAAGTAGCCGAGGCCGTGGCTTTTTTGGCATCGAGCAAGGCTGGGTACATTACCGGCCAAGTGTTAGCCGTAAATGGTGGAATGTATTGTTAATAACTGGGGCTGCGGCCAGCCGTAAACCTTTTAATCACCTTAACAAATCTTGAGTGTATACTCTGGAGGAACAATGTCTGTTGAAGCAAAAGTAAAGCAAATAATCATTGACCAGCTTGGTGTGGACGAAAAAGAAGTTACCATTGACGCTTCTTTTATTGAAGATCTCGGTGCTGATTCCCTTGATTTGACCGAGCTCATTATGGCCATGGAAGAAGAATTTAACGTAGAAATCGGTGACGAAGATGCGCTGAAAATTCTTAAGGTTAAAGATGCCTATAAGTATATTACTGATCACGCTTAATTGCTGATTTGGCCCGAACGTGCCGCTTTTTGTGGCGGCACGTTCGAGTTCTTTGGCGCATTGCGCCCAGTTTAGGGCGTTTTATGGGTTGCATAAGGCGCCCTTGCGATTTTATTATGCCGTGCCAACGCTGCGGCTCCAATTTCCTTTCCGGCTCTGGCTGGGTTCCTATATGGTAAGTGCTGAGGAGACATAATGAATAGAAAACGTGTGGTAATAACCGGCCTGGCAGCTCTTTCTCCCTTGGGTAATGATTACCAGACCAGCTGGGATAATCTTCTGGCCGGAAAATCTGGCATAGGTCCCATTACGGCTTTTGACGCTACTGAATTTGATGCCAAAATTGCCGGCGAGCTGAAAAATTTCAATGTCGAAGATTATGGCCTTAGCGTCAAGCAAGCCAAACGCATGGATCGCTTTGTGCAATTTGCCTCTGTTTCTGGGCTTGAACTCGTCAAAGATGCAAATTTTAAAATTACCGATGACAACGCCTACGATGTAGCCGTGCTGCTTGGGGTTGGCCTTGGCGGCCTTAGCACCATTGAGAGTTTTCATAGCAAGCTTCTTGAGTCTGGCCCCAGCCGTGTCTCGCCCTTTTCTATTCCCATGCTCATCTCCAACATGGCTCCAGGGCAGGTATCTATACTTACCGGTGCCAAAGGGCCAAACTTGGTTATGACCAGTGCCTGCGCCTCTGGCCTGCATGCCATTGGCTACGCTTACAGCGAAATAGCTATGGGCAGGGTAAAGGCTGCCATTACTGGCGGGGTAGAGGCTACCATTACGCCTATGGGCGTTTCGGGCTTTACTGCCCTTAAGGCGCTTAGCACCAGTAACGATGAACCGCAAAAGGCTTCGCGCCCCTTCGATAAAGACCGTAATGGCTTTGTTATGGGCGAGGGTTCTGGCCTTCTTTTTCTAGAGGAGCTGGAGCATGCCAAGGCGCGCGGGGCAAAAATTTATGCTGAAGTGGTAGGCTTTGGCGCTTCGGGCGATGCGCACCACATGACCGCTCCGCAAGAAGATGGCATAGGCATGGCGGCCTCTATGCAGCGTGCCATTAAAGATGCTGGCATGACCGTAGACGATATTGAGCATATTAATGCCCACGGCACCTCTACTTACCTGAATGACAAAACCGAAACCCGTGCCATTAAGCGTGTTTTTGCTGAACGGGCCTATAGCATTCCTGTGGTTTCAAACAAATCGCAGGTGGGGCACCTTTTGGGCGCAGCTGGCGGCATTGAAAGCGTGTTTAGCGTGCTTACTTTGCATCACGGAATTATTCCTGGCACCATTAACTACGAAACAGTCGACCCTGAATGTGACCTTAATTACATGGGCAAAGGGCCGGAAAAACGCCAAGTAAATACCGTGCTGTGCAACGATTTTGGCTTTGGCGGCACCAACGGCAGCGTTATTTATAAACGCTGGGTTGAATAAGCGCGGGGTTGAATAAGCGCTGTATTAAATAGCTCTAGAGCAGCATAGATATTGGGAAAATTAAGGCGCTGTATTGAATAAACTGGCTTGCCACTGTTATATTTGGGGCTAGATTAATATTATAATTTTGTTTTATAGTCGCTAGAGCTAATATGGCTTATGGCCAAACAAGCCAAGTTGCTCACACAGGAGACACCACCATGGAAGAATTATATTTGCAGGATCTAGCTGTAGGCCGTGCCATAGTGCAAGAAATGGAGCGCCAGACTGGCAAGCTGGAACTAATAGCCTCTGAAAATTTTGTTTCTGCGGCTGTGCGCCAAGCGCAAGGCAGCGTGCTAACTAATAAATACGCCGAAGGCTACCCAGGCAAGCGTTACTACGGTGGCTGCGAATGTGTAGATATAGTAGAAACCTTAGCCATAGAGCGTGCCGCAAAGCTGTTTAATGCCGAATATGTAAACGTGCAGCCGCATTCTGGCAGTCAGGCTAATATGGCGGTTTATTTTGCTGCCATTAAGCCGGGCGACAAAGTGCTGGGCATGGATCTTTCGCATGGGGGTCACTTAACCCACGGCAGCCCAGTGAACTTTTCGGGTAAATTCTTTAAGTTTGCCGCTTATGGTGTTTCTAAAGATACTGGTATGATTGATTATGACGAGGTTATGGCTATTGCTAAAAAAGAACAGCCCCAGCTTATTGTAGCTGGCGCCAGTGCCTACTCCCGCACAATTGATTTTGAACGCTTCCGTGCCATTGCCGATTCTGTAGGTGCTAAGCTATTTGTGGATATGGCTCATATTGCAGGCCTAGTGGCAACCAATTTGCACCCCAGCCCCATTCCGCATGCGCATTTTACCAGCACCACTACACACAAAACTTTGCGTGGACCACGTGGCGGCATGATTCTTTCTTCCAACGAATTTGGAAAAAACCTGAACAGCCAGATTTTTCCTGGTATTCAGGGCGGCCCGCTTATGCACGTTATTGCCGCCAAGGCCGTGGCTTTTGGCGAGGCTTTAACGGACGATTTTCGCAAATATCAAAAGCAGGTGTTAGATAACTCTGCAACCTTAGCTGCGTCCCTTAGCGCTGGCGGTTATAAGCTGGTTAGCGGCGGAACCGACAATCACATGATGCTTATTGACCTTAGCACCACCACCATTACCGGCAAAGATGCGGAAATTGCGCTAGATAAAGCCGGTATTACCGTAAACAAAAACACTGTGCCCTTTGAAACTCGCTCGCCCTTTGTTACTTCTGGTATTCGCATGGGTACGCCGGCTCTAACAACTCGTGGAATGCTGGCTAAAGATATGCGCAAGATTGCGGGCTGGATTATTGAAGCTCTTGATTCATGCGAAAACGAAACTCGTCTTAAAGCTGTTAACCGTAAGGTAGAAAAATTTGCACGCCGCTTCCCACATTTTGCTTGGTAATATGGAAAAACCTGGGCGTATGGCTTGGCCTGATTATTTTATGGCAATCACCCGCCTAGTGTCGGAGCGCTCCACCTGCACTCGGCGCAAGGTGGGTGCCATTGCAGTTAAAGATAAACGCATTCTGGCTACCGGCTATAATGGTGCGCCAGCTGGCATGGCCGATTGCTTTGAGGTTGGCTGCCTGCGCCAGCAAATGGGCATTAAATCTGGCGAGCGGCATGAGCTTTGCCGTGGCCTGCATGCCGAGCAAAACGTGATTATTCAGGCCGCCGTGCATGGCATTTCCCTTAAGGGTGCAGAGCTTTACTGCACACATCAGCCCTGCTTAATCTGTAGTAAAATGCTTATAAATACTGGAATAAGCGCCATTTATGCGGCTGAACCATACCCAGATTCATACGCCGAGGCATTGCTTAAAGAGGCCAAGCTGCCCCTTACAGTGCTGCAAAGCACTGTAAAAATTGACATCAAGTATTAAAAATACACTAAAATGATCACTCAACACCCCTTCCAACAACTCATGATCCAAGCAGTGGAACTTAGCAGGCAGGGCTTTGGGTGCACAGCTCCAAACCCCTGCGTGGGGGCTTTGATCGTACGTGATGGAGTGATTTTAGCTGAGGGCTGGCACGAAGTTTGTGGCGGCCCGCATGCCGAACGCATGGCCTTGGCTATGGCACGGGCACGGGGTGTGGAGCTTGAAGACTGCACCTTACTGGTTACACTGGAGCCGTGCAATCATTATGGCAAAACGCCACCTTGCACCGAGGCCATTTTAGAATCTGGCATGCGGCACGTTGTTATTGGGGCAATTGACCCAAACCCCAAAGCCACTGGCGGGGCCAAGCGCCTAATGCAAGCAGGCCTAAGGGTGGAAAGTGGTGTGGCGGAGCAAGAATGCCTTGATAATATTAACGATTTTAGGCACTTTCAGCAGTGCAATAAGCGCCCTTATGTGATATTGAAACTGGCTAGCACACTAGATGGGCGTATTGCCACGCGCAGCGGGCATTCGCAGTGGGTAAGCTCGCCAGAATCGCTAAAAAAAGTGCATTGGCTGCGCAGCCGAGTTCAGGCGGTGCTGGTGGGGGGTGCAACCTTCTACCAAGATAACCCGCTTTTAACAGCAAGGTCAGAAATGCTTGACGGCGTGGCGCAAAAGCCACTGCAAGCGCAGCCGCTGGCGGTGGTTGTAAGCTCACGCCTGCCAGAAAATTTAACTGCGCCGGATTCTGTGCAGTGTTCTGCGCAAAATAGTTCAAATGTTCATCTGCCAGAAAATTTAAGCGGCACTAATTCTGCGCAAAATAGTTCAAATGTTTATCTGCCAGAAAATTGCAGTGTGCAGCGTTCTTTGCAAAATAGTTCAAGCGCTAAGCAGCTAGGCAACTGCAATTTGCCAAATACTACACAAAATTCCTTAAATTTTCATTTGTCAAGTAAGTTAAGCGCAGCTAATTCTGTGCAAAATAATTTAAACTTTCAGCTCTTGCGTGAAAGGCCAGAGCGCACTATATTTCTTACGGCGCTTTTAGAATCTACCAGCAGCAGAGCCAGGGCTTTGCGTTCACTTGGTGTGCAGGTCTATGGCTTAGAAGCAGTAGCGGGAGGCTTAGACCTTGAGCAAGGGCTAGAGATATTACGCCAAAAACACAATTGCTATTATGTGCTGTGCGAGGGCGGCGGGCGTTTGGGCATGAGCCTTTTACAAAATGGCCTTGCCGATGAACTGTTGCTTTTTCAGGCTCCAAAAATTTTGGGCGACAATCAGGCGAGGCCAATTTTTGATGGCAGAACGCCAGAGCATATGGACGAAGCCATAAAAATGCGTATTGCCGGTTACAGCCGCAGCGGTAGTGATTTGTGCATACGCTTGCTAAAGAAATGATTATATAACTACCTTAGGCGTTATTTTTTATGTTTACTGGGTTGATACAGGGTAAAGGGAAAATCCTTACACTTAGCCAGCAGGGCAACGAGGCACGCTTATGCATTTGCCCGCTTTGGGCTATGCAAGGCTATGTTGTGGGCGAGAGCATTGCGGTAAACGGGGTTTGCCTTACGGTGGAAAGTTTTGAGGGCGAGAGTTTTAGCGCCCACGCTAGCAATCCGAATGCCACAGCCTCAAGCTTTAGCAGTTTTAGCGCTAATTCCAGCGCAAACACCGCCAACTTTAGCCGTTTCAATAGCCACGTTGGCAGTTTTAATGCTAGTTTTACCGCTTATGCTTCGGGCGAAACCCTTAAGCATACTAACCTTGGCGACCTTAAAAGCGGTAGCGAGGTTAATCTTGAACGGGCACTTTGCCTTGGCGACAGCATGGGCGGGCATATTGTTAGTGGGCATGTAGATGCAGTGTGCCGAGTGGAAAAAATAACGGCAGCGGGCGACTCTAAAATTTACCGTTTAAGCTGCCCGCTTGATCAGGCTCGTTATATTGTGCCCAAGGGTTCGGTTACGCTAGATGGAATCAGCCTTACGGTTAACGCCGCCGGCGCTGATTTTTTTGAGGTAAACATTATACCTTCTACGCAGGGCGCTACCACCATTGCATCTTGGGTGGCGGGGCGCAAAATTAATTTAGAGACGGATATTATTGGAAAATATGTGGAGCGTATGCTCCAGCCCTTTGGCTCTAACCCTTCCAAACTTGGGTCTGCTTTGCCACAATTTGGGCTTGGTTCCTCCCAATCTGGGTCTGCTTTGCCACAATTTGGGGGCAATGCAGCGCAAGCTAGCAATGGCGGAAGTAACTTAGACCTCGATTTTTTTCGTAAAAACGGATTTTAACACAGGCCCGCATAGGCAGGAGAGTTATGAGCATTTGTAGAGCTGAAGAAGCTATTCAAGAGATAAAAAACGGCAAAATGATCATCTTGGTAGATGATGAAGACCGTGAAAATGAGGGCGATCTTACCATAGCCGCCGAGTTTGTTACCCCAGAAATGATCAATTTTATGGCAACGCACGGGCGAGGCTTAATCTGCCTGCCCATGGCTCCTGAACTTTGCGATAAGCTGGATCTGCCGCTTATGACCAAGCACAATCAGTCGGGCTTTGGCACTAACTTTACAGTTTCTATTGAAGCGCGCGAAGGCGTTAGTACCGGCATTTCTGCTGCGGATCGTGCCCGTACTATTTTGGCGGCAGTCGCAGAAAACGCTACCGCGCGCGACATTGTTAGCCCTGGGCATATTTTCCCACTGCGCGCGCAGGCCGGTGGGGTTATGGTTCGTGCTGGGCAAACTGAAGGCAGCGTAGATTTATCGCGCCTAGCTGGCCTGCGCCCCGCTGCGGTTATTTGCGAGATTATGAACGAAGACGGCACCATGTCGCGCATGCCAGATCTTATTAAATTTGCTGCCAAGCATGATCTTAAAATAGCAACTATTCAAGATTTGATTCGCTACCGCCTGCAATCTGGTTTGCTCTCGGTTACACGTGCCGCCGAATCTAAGTTGCCCACACCTTACGGCGAATTTACCATTCGTGTTTATGAAAATGACCTTTCGCCCCTGCCCAACGTGGCAATATTTATGGGCGATATAGATAATGGCGATCCTGTGCTGGTGCGCGTGCATAGCGAATGCCTTACGGGCGATGCTTTGGGCTCCTTGCGTTGCGATTGCGGCGGGCAGCTGCATGTGGCTATGCGTAAAGTGGGCGAAGAGGGCCGAGGCGTGGTGCTGTATATGCGCCAAGAAGGGCGTGGCATAGGCCTTACCAACAAAATTCGTGCTTACGCCCTGCAAGATGAAGGCCTAGATACCGTAGAGGCCAATATTCGCCTAGGTTTTAAGGCCGACCTGCGTGATTATGGCATTGGCGCACAAATGTTGGTGGATTTAGGCGTGCGCAAAATGCGCCTAATGACCAACAACCCCACCAAGATTATTGGCCTTGAAGGCTACGGCCTTGAGGTAACCGAGCGTATGCCGCTGGAGCTAGACACCAGTGCTTTTAATGCAGATTACATGCGCACTAAGCAGGTAAAAATGGGGCATTTGCTAGAGAAAAACGGCTGCGCTTGCGGCTGCACAGACCCGCATAAAAAATAACGTTATTAGAAAGACTAACTTAGTTTTTACGAATAAAGACTAAGCTAGTTTTTGTGATTAAAAATTAATCTAACTTTTATGCATACATATAGTTTAGGTTTATGAGCAAAATCTAAATTAATTTTCAGCAGTAAAAATTAGATCAGTTTTCATATTTATAAGGAGCAAAAAATTTATGTATCATATTAAAACGATTGAAGGGCAAATGGAGGCCAAGGGTCTTAAGGTTGCCCTAGTTGCTGGGCGCTTTAACGACCTAGTGGTTGAGCGCCTGATTGGCGGCGCAGTAGATTACCTTACCCGCCACGGCATTAACCGTGAAGATCTTATTATTGTTAAGGTTCCCGGTGCTTTTGAGCTGCCGCTGGTTTGCAAAAAGCTGGCTGAATGCAAAAAATATGACGGCATTGTGGCACTGGGTGCGGTTATTCGGGGGGGAACTCCGCATTTTGATTACGTTTGCTCCGAAGCTACCAAGGGCATTGCCCATGTTAGCCTAGACAGTGGCATTCCTATAGGTTTTGGTCTTTTAACCACCGACAACCTTGAGCAGGCCATTGAACGCGCAGGCATGAAGGGTGGCAACAAGGGCGTAGAAGCCGCCGCCGCTATGCTTGAAAGCGTGCGAGTGTTACAGCAGCTTTAAGTTTTTTTTCATACATACGTGCAGGGCGCTGCCCTGCACCCGCAAGGGGCTGACTGACTCGTCTCTCGCCTCTCGGCTCCTGCCTCTCGGCTCTCGCCCTGTGGGCGGTGCTCATTTTTGCCGTTTTGCAAAAATGCCCCTTGACCTGCAAATAAGAATAGGCCGTGCATACGCACGGCCTATTAGTTAATGATCAAGCTATTTTTTAGGTTGCTGCATTAACAAAGCAAGCTTGAACAGCGCAGGAGAAAACCCGTTAATATTCGTTTTTTATTTGCATGACAGTAACTTAAAAGCTTTTTTTTAGGTGTAGAGTTACCCAGACCCTTAAGTTTAAATAATTGTGGGTGCAGGGGCATCATGCCCCTGCCGGGGTTAAGGGGCAGAGCCCCTTAACTTCTTCCTCCCCCCCCCGTCAAATAAATTTTTTTAGCTTTTATTGTGCAGTAATTTTAACAATTTAGGCATATTTTTTTCGAGGCTATACTGATCTTGTACAGTCTCGCGGGCGGCTTTACACACTTTGTTTAGCCCTGCTTTTTCTCTTAAAAGCTCGGTCATTTTTTCAGCTAGCAGGGCAGGGTCTACAAGGTCTGCCCCGCCAGAAGGCGGAACAGTAAACATATTTACGCCGTTTTGCGCTATTTCCCGCACGGGTTCAGTATTGGAGGCTAAAATTAGCTTGCCACAGCTCATGGCCTCTAGCAGTGACCATGAAAGGATATACGGGCGGGTTAGGTAAACATGCAGATCGGCAAGCTGGAGTAAGTTGCGGTAGTGCGGGTAATCGTTGAAGGGCAAAATATGTACACGGGTAAAATCTAGGTCTAGTTGACCTCGCATTACCTGTAGCCAGCCACGCCTATCGGAGCGTGCTTGGTCGTAAATAACATTGTCGTTACCCATAATTACTATATGGGCATTGGGGCTGCCTTTTAGGGTGGCGGGCAGGGCGCGCATAAATTCTGGAAAGCCGCGCATGGGCTCAAAACCACGGCTGGTATAGCTAACTATATCTGCTTGCAGGGGTATTTTTAGCCCAAGAGCATGCAAAAGGGCACTGCGGTTTTCGGTGTTCGGCTTAGATATAACACTGCCCACCTTAGAAATTTTTGCATTAGCTGCAAAAGAATCTGTACTTGGCGTAAAAAAGTTGCTGTCTATACCCTCGTGTTGCACTGCTATTTGTGCATGAAAAACTTTGGGGTGCACGCTTTTTTGCCATTCGGTGGGGCAGATAGATAGCTGCGCCGCCTCTAGCGCCTGCAAATGCATGTGGTTGGTTACATAGCCCCCGCCCAGCAATTGGAGTTCTTGCTGGTTATTGGCATCTAACTGGTAAGGTGAATGCCCATTAAAAAACCACTCGCAAAAATTTACACAGCGAGCCTTGGGGAAAATATCAGCCGCAAAAAGACCGCTACCCCAACCACCGTGGTAGTAAATAAGATCGGGGTAAAAACCCTTGCCTTTAAGTTCTTGCATAGCTTGGGCAAAACTTTCGGCTCTGCGCTGGCTTTTAATTAGCGGAATATCAACCCCACGGGTTCCCATGGCTGGGTCAGGCACTGGCACTATACCTAGCTGCACGCCGGCGAGGGTAAGATCGTTCCTCTTAAATTCACTTAGAAAAAACACCTGATTTTCTGGCTGGCTAGCAAGGCTTGCAGCTATGGAGCGAAATTGCGCTGGGTAGTTGTGGTGAATAAAAAGGTAGTTCATTAGCGGCCTTGCCCTGCGCTTTGGCTAGCCCTAAGTAGCGGCTTGGCAATGTAAGAAAGTATGCTTTTGCGGCCTGTTATAATATCGGCTGTTGCCAACATGCCCGGCATAATTTGCAAGGGCTTGCCGTTATGTAGCAATTGCGTGGTGGTGCGCAGGCGCACTAGGTAATAAAATTCGCCCATGCGGCTTTCAATGGTGTCGGCACTAATATGCTCTAGTGCAGCCTCTAATCCGCCATATGTAGAAGAATCGTAGGCGCTTAGGCTAATTTTAGCCAGCTGCCCAAGGTATAAAAACCCTATGTCTTGCGGGCTAACCTTGGCTTCAATAATTAGCGAATCTTCAATGGGAACAACCTGCATAATGGTTTGCCCAGCCATT
>JAHDVE020001341.1:0-55521 GCA_022606495.2 Halesus radiatus
ACGTGAAGATTAACCCCACGTTAACGGATAATCGTATACGTGTAATAAATACTGAAAAATAATTAGATGCGAGTGTAGATAAATTATAAACATAAATAAAAATAAAAATAACAGTAAATTGTGAGAGAAGGTAAATGTATGCTTATTATCGTAAAAAATAATTATATAAACTAGACAAAATTACCATTAAAAAAAATAATTATCGCAGTTATATTCGAAAATATAATTTTAAACAATATCAAGAAACAACCAAGGAATTAAAATAAATAAAATCCTATTAGCAAAATAAATATCGTTAATTACCAAACTTAAAAAAAAATAGCTTTCTCTTTAATTTATTTTCACATTAATATTTAAGAATAAGCATAGTTTGGCTTTGGGGTGAGCTTTTAAAGTTTGTGTTTACTCTCTGCTGTTTTTATAAGGAAGGTCTCAAGTTTAGGTTAGGTTAGGTTATCGTAAATGGAAAATTAAGGTATATTTCAAACTCCATCAAATTTTTTTATGATCATCAAATCGACTCGCCATTTGAATGATCCACTTTAAACGCCGATTTTCGCCAAGCTTTTGATCAAATTGTGGTCAGCTGTCAAACGTGATGGTTATGTTGACATTGAAGGTTTCGTCACCGTTTCCGGAATTGAAAGCCATAAGAAGATATCTCCCAACAGATTCTACTAAGACTCTTGTAAATGTTCTTGTTGTCTCCAGATTGGACTACCGCAAAAATTTGTATGCTGGGGCGCTATTCCCGTTCTTTTTAAGGAAGATTCCTAACGTTTTTACTTAGGGTTAAAGGCTTCTTGATTAACTGCGGAATTCCGGTGAGACGTAGTAAAAAGATCTTAAATTGATTGTCAAGAGATTATTTCAAAACGCAAATTGATGAAATATCTTCAAGTCACATAAGATTTTGAACTAGAACTTTTAAAACCAATTATATTATATGATAATTCATTTTAATACATTTTTATTTTATTTTTAAATATCATAAATAAGCATTTTAACAAAGAATCACATTTTATAAAAAGGTACCTACCTCATTTGATAGTAATGACCTTTTTTTGTCTCTAGTTCTAAAAGTGATATTTGAGTTTGTGCCGACCGAAGAGTGAAGATTGACGAGAATTGTCAAATATGTCAACATCCATATAATGTTTAATAATGTTTACTAGCTAATTAAGGTATAGTAAATAATAACGTATTTGGTAACATACTTAACATTGAGTTTTTCTCTTGTTAAAACATCTCAAATATTGAGATTTTCTATTGTTAAAACATCGCAAATATTGACATTTTTGATGAATGTCGCTCCCTGAATTCAGCTGACAGCTGTCATCCGATAGAACCGGAACCGCAGTTAAGTAAGAAGGCTTTAACCCTAAGTAAAAAGTTAAGGAATCATTCTTAAAAAGAACGAGAATAGCGCCCCTGGTCTGCTTAATGTAGATTTGAACAGACTCCATGGAGGGTTAAACAATACAACTCATTTAGTATGCGTTGCCACTAAATACTCTTCTAGGTGATTACCTACACTGGTTTCGAGTCTTTTGTCTTATGGCATATAGGTGAGGCACTGAACGGGTTGGCACCATCATACTTGACTGATCACTGCGTGAGGGACAATCTTACTCAGATGCAACCCACACTCAGGTGGTCCAAGTCTGATGCGTCGAACAGACTGGTTGAACGCTCTCGTATGAAAATTGCCAAATTTGGAGACAGAGCTTTCAATGTACTGGGTCCAAATTCTTAGAATGACCTTCCATTTGGTTGGAGGTCAGAAAGCAATTTCGAAAGTCTAAAAACATATCTATTTAAATTCAACATGAAAATGTAAAGTGCCCTTGATGAGAAGATGTTAGTCACTAAACGGCGTTATTTAACAAAATAATCATTTTATTATTTTTATCTTATTATGGGTATATTTTTTTGATTTATCAAATACTTCAGACAAAACGTACATTTTCATCAACAAAAAAGTGAACCATATAATATTAAAGTGACCACCCTAAATCTGGGGTGACGAACTACCTTCCACTGGGTACTAAAGTACCCTCTGCTCCCCGCTGCTCTCCTCGTAACGGTCTGTCATCGAGCGGATGTCAAATTGAAAATTTGATCCGTCCAATGGAATCACTAGATATGCAGTGTGTATCCGTGACAGCTTTTTTGATACGAATTTGGTATTTGACATGAATGAATATAACGACGATTATTGAATATTTATTTTTTATGATGTTTTGAGTACTATCTACAATATAGGTAAGAAGTACGATCAAATAGATTTTTTTTTGAAGAGGTGTAATTCCCAAGGTTGATAACAATTAAGTAAATTGAACTCAGATCAACTTGGAATATCTCGTTAATCGTGGAACTGGTCTTCTTTGAGTCTCAAATATTTTGAAGTAACGATAGATTAGTTGATCGAGCGGTCCAAAGCGTCGGGCTCCTACCCAGGTATCGCGGGTTCAAACCTCTCCTACCTAAGTCCTTAATCAATGCACAATAATTTTTTTCTGCTTTTACGATGGCAATTAGAGGAACACAAATATTGTCAGGTTATTAGTAACCTGTGATGGTTGTCGTTGTTTTTAAAGAATTTTTCTAATATTTTACTGTATTATCCATTGGATAATCTTTTTTTATCCCTTCATGATGTGACATTAGAAACGCCTTTTACCACTGCAAAAACAGCAAAATATAATTTTTTTAACATTTTTTAAAATTTAAAAATGTTAGTAATTTCAATTGTAATTTAGTTTAAACAACGGTTTATTTATAAAGAAAAAAAAAACAAAATGCATTTACACAAATTAAACATGAACACAATAATAAATTTAAATAAAATATGAATCATTATATATGAATGATAACAATTGAAATAAATATATTTGTTCTAATTCAAGGAATCTTACACTGAAGGGAAAATAGTGTAATTAGCAATGGTGTGAATTGCTTTTTAACCAAGGGTAGACTGCAGTTTCTATGCGCTGATTTTCACGACTGTATATATCATCACCAAAAATCCCGAACCACTTCGTATAAAATGTTTTCCGTTGAAAGTCATATCTCTTGTTTCTTTTTGAAAATGACAAAGAAATCTCTTTGGGTAGAACGACTATTACGTAAAAAAAGGGGTTAAAATAAATGTTTTTTGAAAACCTTTTTTTTTTCTTTTGTTTTCAGGTTTTTTAGGGTAGGTACAGCTTTTCGGCTTTTATGAACTGCACCCCACTGGTCATTAGGCATATCACGTTATTTTATTAAAAATATATCGCTTCTTCAAAGAGTGCATTTTTACGCTGTTCTTATTAATAATATATTCTTTGGAAAGCTATTATTAAATATGACGAAAAAAAAATCATGATAATTGAGGAGAAAAAATATTTGCGAATAAAATGATTGATTGGTAAGTAACTTCCATTTTTTCATTCTTGACAGTTCTCTTTTCTGAGAGACGAAATGAAATGAGCTTGAAAATGATTAAGAAAATAAAATATCAAAATATCATAAATAAGAAAATGCAACCCCTTGGAATCACAAGGTTCCATCTGACACTCCAATATTATGAGATAATGAGCCTTAAAGTTGCTCTCTCTATATCATATTATCGCATGACATTGCTGTGTCAGATGGAACCTTATTATTCCAAGGGGTCGAATTACAAGATTTTATGAAAGAATATTTTTTTTATATTCATTTCATTGGTTAATTTGATTCTTCGAAATACGAATTTACCACCGGGAGAATAATTTTCCAAAAAAATTAACGACAGAATATTTAAACTGAAATTTGTTGTCAATTACTGTGAGATCATTAAATGAATTCATAAAACCGACCCCTTTACCTTCTTGCTAGTTTTACGGTTTGACGGCCTTCATGGTCGAGGGGTAAGGTTCTCGACTACGAATAGGAAGGTCGCGGGTTCAAATTCCGGCGTGCGCAACAAAATTTTATTTAATTAATCTGTCCTGTTTCACAATTATTTAATTAAAAAATAATGTATAGTTTATTTGCGCACGTTCCAGAATGGAAGATATTCTCAGTATCGCCCTGGTGAAAGACCACTATTCAGAATTGAAACGTTGCTTGAAATGACTTTTAGCCGTGTTTGGTGACCAGATCTGAATAGCCAGGTATTTCCCCACCTTCCTCTACCCCTTCTTCTTCCCAACCCCTCTAACATCAGCCTCACAACATTTCCCAATTGGGTATGCCACAGTCTTACTGTCTCCAGACAGGAGCAGTTGGGACTCTTGTGCGGTATTCCCATTAAAAAAATATATATGTATATTTATCTTTGTATTTAAAAATATATTTGTTTCTTACAAATAAATGAATTAATTAACAAAACTGCTATTTTTACAAACCAAGGAATCTGAAACCCAATTTAACGAAGTGTTTTTATATGAAAAAAATCTGTAAGATTTAAAGGATTTATTTAATTTTCATTACGCACAACATGTCTGATACTTTCGGAAGTAAGTTAGTTACACACTTTGAGTATCGACGGATAGCCGAGCCTTCTATCCACTTGGTAACAGACCATACCAAGATCATACCTTCATTCAAAGCACCGGTGCTAATATTCTTCATAAAAATGGCCATGGAAACAGATTAAATAATTTAGAATCACTAGAAAAAAAGAAAGCAGTTAAAACCAAAAATAAAATTCTTAATAATCAACTAAATGTGTCCAATATCCCAATATTAGGTATATTCCCTATAATCTCATAAAATTTCCCATCCCATAATCACCTGTTCAGGTATTCCTTGGTATTCCATTATGTACACTTCTGTCTCTTTCGCTCGGTTATTATGTCAGATTTCTATTTCATGCTATCTCATTTTTTCTTTGTTCTATATTATGTTCTGTCTTATTCTATTTTGTATATATAAACACACACTATGTATTTTTGATCAGTTTAATTTTTGTACCTTGAAGATGCTTATGTTAAGCGAAACTGGTCGGTCGTAATAAAATTAATAAAATTCTCGTGGTTATAAACACAACTATTGTTTTATTTTCATTAAATATGTCTAACCACAAAGTGACTGCTTTCTATAAAAATATAGTAAAAACATTACTTTATGTCTAGTTCAAAAGCAATTAATGCTTAATATTCCATACAATATCACACTTATTAACCACGTTGCGTACCTGCATATTTTGCGACCGTTCATCCAATATCACTAGAATGGAAGCGAGGAGTAAAATTTATCCTGCCCAATTTCAAACTAATTTTTCACTGAAGTGCCGACCGATCTCGATCGCCCTAGCTTTCTTCAAGATATTCCTTCCTTCAGTTCTTCCCCCAGCAACGCATTCGTCTTCTTAGTACCAGGCTGTGGCCTTTTCTCATAGGTAAGCTTAATATTCTCAGTCTCATTGTATGGCGCGAGCTATTGAGTGAAATTTGCTGATCGCTTCTCAGACACAATAAACGATTGAATTATGCATATTTTTGATCAATTTAAGTAGTAATATGTATTACCCTGAACGACAAAGATTAATCAAAGATAGGAGAAAAACGCCTATTTTAAAATGTTAGTAAAATATATTTCTCGCTTCCATTAAATAAGGAGGAACACTAATGTCTCTTAGCTATTCTAGTGTTATGAGACAAGCGATACCGAACCAAAGTTATATCAGTACCCGGAGCTAGTTGAACGATCGCATTCCCATTTAAGGAATGTTGCCTTTTCACCTGGGTTATACTGATATTGCAGAGAGCGTCCAGTATCGAGATGCAATTGTTTTATGCATTATTGTAATATTATATTAGTGAAAAAAAATTATTTGCACTTTTATTTCGTCAGGCAGAATTTTGAACCAGCAACCTTCGAGCCTATCTAAGTTGCTTTCTTGTTAAAGGGATCAAATTCGTAAAATTCTAACGAAACCACACACTCCTCACGCAACAGGCGATATGGTTGAAATTCTCGCTTAACACCAGTCGCCTGTTTTGATTTTCGCAAAAATAAGTAGGAGATTTTACACTTCACAGCATTTTTTATGGGCGTGATGCTTTTTTTCTGGGTTAAAAAAATGACTTGTTTAAAACAAAGGCAGATGCGTTCTAGTCGCAGTGTTTAATTAAAACATCTGTAATATTTTCAGGCGATTACATTTTAAAACTAAAAACTATTTAGGTATACAAATGGAGCAAACATCAACCTTCGAAATATGGGCTACATAAATGAGGCCAATTGGCTACATTGAGATAACACGGGCTTCAGTCGATTACAAGCGCTCGCCGGGTATGGATCTCCAAAGATTATTGCAAAATGTCTACACGACTGCACAAGTCGTTCTGGAAAATATAGAACAAGTAATGGTGTAACCTTTCATCGGTTGTACCACAATAAATATACTGGAAATTGGCATTTTTATTGCTAAAATAACTCAAAGAGTATCTCAAGTCGGTACGCTCCGCCGGTGAGAAATGCTTGAGGCCGGGGCGAGGCCGGTGTGTTCCTTCGCGGTCGGAAAGATTCGGGCTACATCGTCAGCCGCTTCACCCCTCTTCATATTTCCCGCGCGGGAACAACTTTTTGACTGATTTTGCTAGGAACTTTGATTCTATTTAGATACCTCTATGCTAAAAACACATGATTTTGCATCACTTCGAATTCCACCGCCTTTTTTACTTTTAATGAAAATATTTTAATATATTACTTGAATCTTTTAACTAATTTATAAATCTTTTTTGTCTTATTTTTATTAACTTATAAAATTGTTAACCTCCCTGTAGGCTTAGTCCTACTGAGGTTAAAATAATCGTGAGAAAAAATAAAACAATACATTTATTGATAAGATTTTCGTCATGTAGAAATAAGTTTAATTAATCGTCTGTCAGTGGCTTCACCATAGTTTCATAATACCCTTGGAAGGAGAAACAGCTGTCACGAGTTATAATACTTACCTTCCACAACTTTTTTAAATATTTTATTAATATAATCACGACAATTTTGTTTTGAATTCATTGATAGTAAATTGTGCACGAGATAAACACATAATTATTCTAATTACTAAAAAGGCCTTTGATAGCGTTTACTGTCATTCATCAAGAACTCAAAGAACTTCCCAGCAACGTATAATATTTTTTATTACCAGTTATCGCTTCATACTTACGAAAAAAAGCCTAGGCTAGTTGCATATTTCTGCAATGACAACACGCCCGTCCTGTTCCGCGAGAAATAAATGATAAAACTGTCGTATATTTTGAGCTCACGTTCGGTGAGAATAATAATAATAATATTTCTTGCTGTTTTTATGTGACGTCACGTCTTACGGCGGGCCAGGGGTGGAAAACCGGCTACCGTCTCTCGGTGGGGTGAGGCTGTCTGGGCTGGGGCCAGTTTTTGGCCCCCTTCAAGCTTATTTGAGATTGATTTTAAGTCTGGTGGAGATAATGAAAAACGAGTATCTTTGTTTCCTGTGAATTCCCAGTTTGGTCAGATATAATATAATGAATTTTGATGTAATTTTGATGGATTTGTATAGTGTCGTTTTTATGAAAAATCACCCCAAGGGCGCTGTACAAATACTACATGATAGGCTTCATCTTATTATGTACAAACAGATACAGAAACATATTTACCTGGTGGTTCACTCCAGATTAAAACATTAAATTACAAAGTTTTCGTTTCAGATGATATGATTTTGCACGCACGGGACACATATATTAGAAAACACTGCACATTGCATGATATTGCAGTTACTGTTTAAATCCTACTTGACATTGATATAATATTTATTAGAAGGTTATTGTCAAAAGAAGACTAGGTATTTATTTGAAAGATTATTTTATTTGTGATTTTTGATAATAGTTAGTTACAGTTAAAAATATTTATAGTTACTTACAATGTCACGGACTATGAAAAGTTTCAAATTTTTCTGCTAATTACTATTGCTATCATTGTATGAAAGATTTTTAATGCGATATAAATAAAGTTGACCCTTCCTTGAAATATCCGCACACTATCACTGTCGACACGAACATTAGTGCATCATCGGTAGTAATAATAATCAAACTTTGTTTTAACCGCTAACAATGCATTATTAATATGTTTCAGAACCAATGGTTCCTTCATCAGGATACAAAGCAAGTGTGTTTGGTGTTGGTATGTGTGTTCATCTTCTTTTACTGGTGCTCTCTTTTATTCGAATTTAGCTGTCAACATGGTATGATGGCAGGAATGAGGCTAAACACATCGAAAGCGGATGCAATGGTCAAAAGAAACCAAACGCAGTGCAAAATCTATGTCAATAGGAGGCAGTTAAAACCAGTTGACCAGTTAAAGAACAAGTACCCTGGTGTTCCAAGCAAAGGCCGGTAAAGCGAAGCGATCGACTGAAGAATAGATGCGACAATTAAAGTGCTGTATCCTTTGTACAGTTCCAAGAAATGCTTGTACAAACCAAGTTGGCAATGTTCATTATTCAATTCAGTGCATCGCTTCTCTTTTTCATATAAGCACCATATTTGAATGCTAAATGGGACCTGCATGGAAGTATTTATTGTGTACAAGTTTCATTTATAGAACTCCGTTTTTATTTAAACTTATTAATAACTATCCGGAAGGCGAAACAGCTGTCAGGCGTAATAATAATTACCCAGCAGAATATTTTTTTATAAATATGCCGTTTCTTATATTGAATAATAATCATTATTAAGAAATTAAAAATAAACTAAATTTTATTTTTTACATGAATACCCCACAAGAGTCCCAATCATCTGGAGTCAGTGAGACTATGGCATCCTCATTTGGGGAATGTTCTGAGGCTGAAGGTATTGGGGAGGGAAGGAGAAGGGGAAGAGGAAGGTGGAGAAATGCCTGGCTATTCAGATCTGGTCACCAAACACGGCTAAAAGCCATTTCAAGCAACGTTTCAATTCTGAATAGTCGTCTTTCACCAGGGCGATACTGAGAGTACCTTCCACTCTGGAAAATGATTTTTATTTTTAATACTCTATGGTAGTATTCTAAGGTTACAGACTATCGAAATGAGAATTTTTGGAATAGTGGAGGTGATCACACTGTCAGTGTGAGACCAAGTAAGAAGCTGCACCATTCGAGAAACGTTAAACATAGAACACCTGCTACAAGCGAACGACCATCTGGCAATTGTTATTGAGAGTATTAGAAACAGACAATGAATATTTTTCTTAACTAATGTTGAAAAATAGCTCCATTTTCATAGTCGTGCGTACTTAAATACTTGATACTGACTAGTACGTTGATACTTGTTTTGAAAACTTAAAAATTTTGAAAAACACAATTTTCCAATAAAGCAATAACAATAATAATGTTAAACAATAACAAATGTAAGGTTCTCTTGACGAGACTGATTTCAATGAAACAATAAAGGACGCTATGTGAATTTGAGCAACTATATGGTAGTTAAGAAGGTGTCCATTATTATGTATTATTTTTATTATTAATTTTTGTGTGAAAAAATTAGTCAAATTGACAACACTTCTGGTGTGAAGAATCAATAATCGGTGTTGGACCTACATCTACGATATTTCGTTTGAATGTTTTAGATTCATCAGATTTTAGTGCTGTGTTCCAAAAACACTAAACTCTGTTACTAAAAACAAAAATAAAATTCTTGGTTTAATAACACTATGAATATTTTTATTGAGTTTTAACCCCTTCACACTTATACAAATTAAGAGTCACCAGCGTAGCCGGCACTGGTCCGCAGTCCCGCCGTTCAGGGATGTTAATGAGCGACTAAGTGGCGTTCGCTGTACCGCTGAATTATTTACCGCGATTATTTCGGGCTCGGCCGACAGTTTGCCAAACACTGGACAGACAGACACGCTACTACTGCGCCAGCTCGACTTTCTGACATTTTGATGTGCGAGTTGTGGCGGTGTGCACGCCGGCCTACCTTCGCCTATATGCAGTGGCCCGACGACGAAAGAACAACGAGTGATTTGTCTCTTTTTTTTTGTCGTATTTTGTGTTGTGGTACGGTTTATTAGTATGTAATCGTTTTATGGCTTCAAAATGTGGCTTTGTTTAGTGGTTGAAATTGTAACATTATGAAATTATATCGGCAACCGGGAAAATAGACGTGCTAAATTTTTTTTTGTAGTAATTGAATGTGAAACAAACTGAACAATGCTATTATTAAGTTCTGCAAGTACTTTAGTTTTTATTATTGTGACACCTGTTTCGGCGGTCAAATTTCTAAAAAAATAATAAATGGAGTTCTTCGAATCAAACAAAAAAACAATTAATGTACGAAAATTGCTCATTTCATATATTGAACATGGACACAATTACACAACCGCTGACTAATGTGTGACCTTTGAACAACTGAAAACTGATAGAAGGATATTGTGGGCAGAGGTGTACATTTCATATAGGCACATGAGCACTGCCTACCTGCCTTACTCACATTAATATATAATAATAATATTAAAATTAAAAACATTACTGTTAGAAATCAAACTACACTTTCAAAAATACAAGCTATGTTTCAGCTACAAACTGCAGCGCCGCGCGCGCGCCCACTAATAATCCAACTATAACGTGTCAAAAGCAGGAACTAAGTATGCAAAATGGCGCACATCACAAATATGTACATATGTGCGCAATACGCATTCAAGGGAAGATTCGTTTGTGCCAAGTGAAAAAGGTCGTGCCTTTCGATATAAATCACAAATGCAGAAATCAGTGCCATCTGTTTGGTACGTCTATTAATTAGTACAACTTTACAAACGAAATAATAATAATTATACTATGCTGGTTTCTTTCATATGTGCGGTGGACAAAAATAATATTTATACATTCAGTAATTGGTTTGTAATATGTGGCAGGTAATCTCAATCAACATCGGCAAAAGCTAGCAGCTTAGCCATTCTTAACGACAACTCACCACATCTGTGGTAAATTTTTAAATATCCATTATTTCGATATTTTCCTATTGCCTACCCTGATTAAAAAAAAATCTGTTCTCGCGACTAGTTGTAGGCAAGTTAGTGTACCAGAAGTAAGTTAGATTCAAATCTAATTCCGCCTAACATAGGCAAAAGGATATGTTATATTTCAAACTTCTGGAAATTATTTCAATGGCTTTATCGTACGTATTCGTTTAATGGCTTCAAAACGTAGCATTGTCATATGGTTGAAATGGTTACGTAATGAAATTACACAAGCGGAAATTACACATGGAAGAAATTGCACATTGGAAATTACACGCGGACTAATGCATACGTGAAGGACTAATGTTAATAGCATAACCATTGAATGGGGTTAGTAAATCTTTATTTTTTAGTTTATCGAGATTATTATCAGTGCTCTTGAGGTGATTTTTCACAAAAACGGCGCTATACAAATCATCCAATTATTACATTGCAATTAGTGCACTTGAAGTGAAATAACGTAAAACTGGGTTATATAAATGCGATGTTATTATTATTATTATGAAGGATATTACACGTGAGCAACTAACACTTACAATAAATTATGGGTATTGGAAATTACACATGGTATAAATAACATGTAAACAAAAAAAAAATTCTTAAAATTATACAGCCACTAATATGCAGCCATGTGAGGGTAGAAGCGTTGGTTTCATTGCTTTCACAATTCGAATAAAAATATTTTCACTCCAAATATATCAGCTAATAAGTATATACTCGTAGGTACCCTGGCGACATGAACGAAACCTACGGTGGAAAATAAAACCACGATTATATTTAGAATAGTCTATTCCTGATTTCCCCATTTGATATTTTCCTAGTTTCAACGTACCGACGAGAATCGGTGAAACTTAACGTTATGCCGGACACTTATGTGGTTCTTATTTACTTCTACTGTTAAATTAATTATTATTGAAGCTTTAATTGAGAGTAAATTGTCTAAATTCATATATATATATATATTTTTAGGTATGCCATATTTTAATTCCTAGATACGATCATTGATTTGATGCATGAGACACCCAGTCTCACCTGTCTATACTGTGTACAATAGTTATGCACAACCTTTTCAGCCGGGGGGTAAATTTATCATTTTTTAATTTGTTTATCGGAGGAGGAAGCGGTAGTGGGAGGGGTATTTACCAAAAGGAGTAGGGTACTTACAGCTTGACATGGCTAATTTTGCAGTCAGTGGCGTCGCTAGTGTACTTTTTTTTAAAGTGAATAATGCACAAAGCGCCGTAGGCGAAAATTTTTCTCTAAGCTTCGATCAATACATACTGTCGTATTTATCATTCTGAAATATTAATGATGACGTTAAAAAATATATTTGATTCATTTCGTATTTTGTAAAAGAGAAGAGAAACCGCTAGATATTTTGATCATAGCACTGTGCTATAACGATTGCCAATAAATAAGAGATGTCAAAACCCACTTCTGTTACGTCTCAAAAACCTCATTTGGCCGTATACTAACCCTGATAAAATTGCATCCATTTAAAATAATTTATTTGTGTTTATAAAGAAAGTGCCGCCTGCGAAAATTTGACAAAACAAATGTCAAAAAATGAAAACAATAAAGATGATGATTTTTATTTCTTGAAAAGTCAAAGTCAGAATACAAATAAAATTAATTAGGAAAGTTTTTGGAGTTTCGTAAACCGAAAACCTTTTAAAATATTCACGTATCATATCCCCTTTCCTAAATATTCAACAATTTTTATCCTTTTACTGTGGTTGAAGAGTTTGATTCTCCTTTTTATTACCAGAAGTACCATAAACTGTACTAAAGGACTCGCGGGCCGTACGAAATTGGATTGCATGCCCCGGGTTGTGCACCGCTGGTATACAAACGGGGAAACCATAATTTTGCAGCCACATGACTTTTTGAGAAAGTTTAAGAAAGGGGCCAGAGGAATTTGGAACAACTCTCTCATATTGTCGACATCAAATAATGTGAACGCGCGTCCGTTCTTGCCGAATAAAATCACGAAAAAATGGAATCTTTTGTGTATTTATAGGTAATAAATAAAAACAAAAATCCCCAAACCCCTCATAGCAGTACATTTGATTTACACCACAACTTTCATATGAAAAAAATTGTTTAGTTTAGCAATGCTTAAAATTCAAAAAATTTTTTTGCATAAAGCAGGCCGCAATATTCTAAAACGACCGCAATTCTCGATTCGACCGTCATTCGCACCGGCTAACTATAAGATACTGTTAGTTTCAACTTATTGTTAAGTTAAACCGCAAAGTCCATTGGTAGGATCCCCCACTAAGTCTTTAATGGGGACTTAGCTGCTAACTATCATAGCAATACGGTGAAACATGGGAAATGGCGAAATGGGCCAATGGACTTAGTACTTAAGGAGGCTAAGGATGCAGTAAATTTTAAAGAGCGCGCGTTTGAATGTATGGTAAAACATTGACCAGTCAAACAAAGGAAGTTTTATATAAACTTCATAAATACTTTGAATAGGGAAGTAACAAAAGATTACAGTTTTTACACAAAATAAACTGGAATTTCTATAGGATATGTTCGGAGAATATCGTAATAAATGTTTTCCGGAAGGGTATAAAAAATAAAAATAAAATGAATAAAAATACTATGTTTAGTTACAATAAATACGAAATGAATAAAAAATACGCATAGCTTTTAAAAGGCAAATAACAATATTTTTGAGCCATCCAGTACACCACTACATAAACAAGAATCCTTTTATTCCGTTTTTACTTCATCTATGTAAGCCTTATCCGAAAAATCATTAATTATTTATGAAGATTGTTTTTTAATGTTTCCGATTGTTATGACTTAGTTTTCATTACTGGGAAATATGGTTTATCAAAATATTCTGAAGCCAGGGCAAAGACGCGAATGGATACTAGTTAGATTATTAAAAAAAGCACATTATTAAAGAGCTACAAACAACACATGGTGATACCTAATATTCTGTTTACTCGATATCAAAGACTATACCTTATTATTTTGTCAGTGTATTATAATAACTCATACGTCAATCATACTACAATATAATTTTTTTTTATTTGAATACCGTCATACACGATTAGACGGCCTCCATAGTCGAGGGGTAAGGCTCTCGACTACGAATCCGAAGGTCGCCGGTTCGAATCTTGGCGTGCGCAACTAAATTTTATTTAATTAATTTGTGCTGTTGGTTCGAATCTTGGCGTGCGCAACTAAATTTTATTTAATTAATTTGTGCTGCTGTTGCAGCACAAATTAATTCAATAAAAATTACTTGTGCACGCCGGGATTTGAACCCGCGACCTTCGGATTCGTATCCGAGAGCCTTACCCCTCGACCATGGAGGCCGTCGAATTGTGACAGCTGTTTAAACTGCGGTTAATCCACATTGTGATTGATATTAATTTTGATTGTGTTAGGTGTAATATTTAATTTTTATTTATTTGGATCTACTTCATTAACGTTGTAAAAATATTTAACGTAGTTGAATCGTATCTTGAACAATAGATGTCAATTAGTAATTATTTTCTTTTTCAAAGTATATAGAAAATTGAAATATTCTTTCATCAAGAATAAAAGAATGACATACTCCAGAACATGTAAAAGTAATTGTCGCTTTGTATTGTTTAACTACTGAAAATGTCCAAACTTTGAAATAACGAGCCCAATTGATTGGTTTTGTTCAGTAAATGATTTTAATTACAACTTTAAGGAAACAAGGAAACTTTAGTCCATTAGGTCACATGATAAATTGTGGTTAACGAATTCTCCGTATTTTGCCAATTGAAGTCAATACATTCAAAGTGTTGCTTTATAATTTTACTCGAATACTTTCATGAGACCGGAAATTTTATAACGAGTTTTTGATTGGTTGCTTTGTATAATACGAGTATTTAAGAAATTAATATAAACGACAATTTTAAAAGGTATAAACTTAACGGATGAGCTCATTTGGGTAAGGCGTTGTTTTTCTCCGGTTAACGTTCATAAATGAAATAATGTTTAAATGAGGTGTATATTATATGCCATAAAAAAAATATTTATAACGTTTAGTTTAAATTATTGTAAATAAGAAATATTAAAAAAGATGGCGGTTTGCCTTTTGAATTGCTCTTTAATTATTATTTCACAGATCGTAATGGAAATGACACTGTGAACTGAAAATAAATGCGATGAAAATTCAGACAGGAAAATGTGTCAAATGATTTTGGCGCCAATGTTTTCCGTTCGACAATTTATTTTGCTGTATACGCGCCGATTTAAGTCATCATTTTAAAATTTGGCATGATATTTTAAACACCATTTTAAAATTTGGCATGATATTTTAAATATCATTTTTAAATTTGGCATGATAATTTAAACATCATTTTAAAAATTGTCATGATATTTTAAACATCATTTAAATATTGGTCATGATATTTTTAACACCATTTTAAAATTTGGCGTTATATTTAAAACAAAATATTAAAATTTGTCATGATATATTGAACACCATTTTAAATTTTGTCATGATATTTTAAACACCACTTTAAAAATTGTGATGATTTTTTAACACATTTAATAATTTGGCATGATATTTAATACAGCATTTTAAAATTGGTCATGATATTTTAAACACCATTTTAAAATTTGCCGTAATATTTAAAACATAATATTAAAATTTGTCATGATATTTTAAACCCATTTAATAATTTGGCATGATATTTAATACATCGTTTTAACTTTTGGCATGATATTTTATATACCGTTTTAAAATTTGTCATGATATTTTAAACACCATTTTAAAATTTGGCTTTTTTTTTCACCATTTAAAAATTTGGCATGATATTTTAAACATTATTTTTAAATTTGGCATGATATTTTAAACTGAAGATGCTTATTACAACCTTCTTACATTATATGTACGATGTTCTACACTCATTAACTGAAACTATTTTAGGCTGTAAATGTGTCTTTAAGACTTATTATCCTTAATCTAATCGAATTCGTTGTACGAATAAAAGATCTCGGAAAAAAATACGTCTTTTAAAAAAAATGTCTATGTTAATCTGAACTCACTGGCGAAAGGAAACTGCTAAACATGGAGGACGCCATGAACTTTGAAGAATGGCGCAAAATTCCCGGGAATCATTATAACTGAATAATGTTAAAATATTTTTATTTGTTTAGAATTTTAACGACCATAGAAGAATTTGGTTTACTCCGCGCCTTAATTAAAAACTTGTATTTTAAACAAGCAGAAAACTGTCAAAAGTTTTCTAACCAACTTTTTGCATTGGGGCTGCTCTGGAACGAATAAGTGTTTCGTGTAAATATACACGGCCCGGGGCAAGCCAAGTCCTCCCGGGATAAATGCCGAGTCTCCCCGGGAAGGTCGGGCTTCCCGGGAAGCCTCCTAGCCCCGCTTCCTGGTCAAATACTCGCTTTTAAGGGCCGAAAATGTAAATTAAACAAACCGCCGTATAATTGTTGTGCCATTCGAACTTTTTAATTTGAGGAAAGAAGAAAAGGAACCTAAGTTTTATGTAAATTAGGAGAGATTGTTCGCAATATTTGGGGCTTCACCTGATGGCAGTTCTTAAGTATGATGGAACATGTTATTTACTTGATAAATGAGAGCTCGTAGAAACTTTATTTCTCTCCGAATTAAATAAAAGTGTAAATTAATTTAACGGTAATTATTTATAAAGCAAAGCTAGTAGTCCTCAATGGTTCCAATGATCCCAACCCTGATGCATGGCAGTGAGGCATCGAACTGGCAGAGAAATGAGATCTCTGAGGCGAAAGCATAGTAAAACCATTTATGATAGTGGGAAAAATATTGAGATTCGTAAAGAATGCAATGCTGACGGAAGCGTAATGAGAAAGATTAAGAAAGGAACAGTTTGGGCATGTAGAGGAAATTAACGAAAAAAGGAGTGTAAGGAGAAGAAGTCGGCGATGCCCGAGGAAGACATGTCACGATCAAGTAAATCAAAAACTTGGGTCGAACCATGCCAGAGGTCGGAATAAAAGGAGAGAATGCATGAGACGATGTATGAATGTGAATGAAGCAGGAAGAGTGTGCCAAGTTTGAGTTGTTTGGCGGTCTTTCGTTTGTGCCTACGCATGCGGGGAAACGGCGTAGTGGTTAGTTAGTTACATAATTTTTTGGATTGAACATATAATATACATATTTTATATAAAAATCGTTTACTGATTTCTGTAAATATGTGCTTTATCACATATCGATCCTTTTTCACTTTCACCAATTATTTAAATTTAAAATAAACGATAACTTTATGTAATATCAATTTTATTTTTATACTTATTGACTACCACCGTAGCGTTTTTAGACTATGTAAAGAGTGGTGTCAATAAAGTTATCGTTTCATTTTAAATTGTAATGGTGCATCACAGAGTGTCTACTCCATATGCCAAGTTCTGCAAATATATTATATGTCAAAAAAGTATGAACAAATTATATCTACCTAGTATTTTCAACTACAACCTTTTATTTTATTTGTTTATTTGTTATTAATATTAACATTGACTGTGGATTTGTGGATATTGTGGATATTGTATTATTTATTTTTTCTGTTCCTTTATCGTACTGTGTATTTTTATCTTTGGTGCAGTTTATTCAATATCCGGGATAGGTAGAGGTCCTGGGTTCGAGTCCCAGATGCGGCTGAAATCTTTTTAATTTCTGTTGTTTTTTCGGTTTCGTGGTTGATTTGGGATGTGTTAATATTATCTTCTTCAATGATTAAAATATGTAAAACAACTTTATGATAGATGGAGTCATATTTATCGAAATAATAATAATAATATTTTTTATAATACACTGTAAATACAGTGGTTTTAAAGAAAGTAATTATTAATAAACTAATTAAATAATATACTTTGTATTCATCACTTTATTAATATAAATATATCTACATGTTTTAAAAAGGATGCTTTATTCATCAGTAGTGATACAAAAAAATAATAATGTCAATGATAAAAATTAGAACACAATAGATAAATTATAAACACACACAAAAATTAATTAAAGTAGGTAAGTAATTAGTCAAAAATGCCAAGTGTATGATTTAATTCATTTATTAATAATAACCCTACAAAGTGAAAACCAATAGTTAGAAAAAAATATGAAAAAAATAGATTTAATTAATTTAATGTAAATTTCGTTAGGAGGGCATATTTTTTTATTAAATATTTTAAGCAATGCGGTATTGTGAAAAATATACTCGTGAAACAAAAAATTGTACAGTTATATCTAATTACTAAGGAAAAAAAAAACACTTTTTTAACACGTATAAGAACCTTCTTTTGTTACCGCGCCACATATTTAAATTATAAATTTAAATACTTATTTAGAGGAAGTGAATATGAAAAGTTGTCTTGGAAAAAATACTCTCAACTACATTCAAATTTGTGGTATATTATTTTTCTTTCCATGAAACCCAAAATTTGACATTACAGGTTCATAAAAACATTTATTCGTCATTGATCTTAAATACAGGAAGTAAAACCAGTGAAGCAGTTCAAATATTATTAATGAAAATGACATATTTTTACAACTCCGTTCTAACACCCGGATTCCCCATAATTTGATCTCATATTTTTTCAACTTTACATTATTCCCCAGAAGTTTTTAGAAGTAGGTATACCGTTAAAATACGATAAATTAACAAAGTATGTACCAAAATTATTGTGGTGAACGTATGTCCATGTGTGTGAAAGGGTCAACCGACTATGAAAGAGATGGTATGACTCAGAGTTTTATATATACGAGTGAAAGGTTGTCTCGCAAATACTTCATTCCTTAGAACCCTTGCGACATAGTGATAATAAATGCTCTAAATATAGACTTCTCATCTTATGACGTCCTCCGTGGTCCAGAGGTAAGGCTCTCGACTAGAAATCCGGAGATCGCGGGTTCAAATCCCGGCGTGGGTAAATTAATTTTATTTAATTAATTTGTGTTGTTTCACAATTAATTCATTTAAAAAAATAATATGCGAGTATATAGTATATTTGCGCACGTTCCAGAGTGGAAGGTACGTTCAGTATCACCCTGGTGAAAGACCACAATTCAGCATTGAAATGTTGCTTTAAATGGCTTTAGCCGTGTTTGTAACATAGCATCTCCCTACCTTCCTCTTTCCTTTCTCCTCACCCTCTCCAAAACCTTCAGCCTCACACATTCCTCAATTGGGGATGAGGTAGTTTCACTGGCTCGAGACGGTTGGGAGCAGTTGGAACTCAAAAAGGAAGAAAAATCTCATATCCTCATTTATCTACGAATTATTGAGGACTAAGAGGACATCACAATTATTGTTAAGATTTAATAAAATATGTTGATTTTTTAAAGAAGAGCTTTTCTAACTAAATAAGATTTTTATTTTCGTTAACGGTCTTTTATGACGCCTGTAATTTATCAAACGGTGTACATATAACGTAAAATGTTTCCCATTTTCTCCGTAACAAAAGATATTATGTAGATTTTTATGAAATATTACGTTCTATCAAAAAATTTCAAGTGATTTAGTAAAATCTGGGAAAGAGATTGATACCTTTAAGTTTTATGATGAAAACACGATTTATATTTGAAAGTTTTTATCATGCGCTAAACTTAATGGAAAAACTAGCATCACATTATCTGAACGGGGCTTTGTGGATAATACCACACTTCAGAATTTCTTTCTTGCAAGATAAAAAATGTATTTTTCTTTACCAAGACATTACGCTCTTGAGAGTTTTAGACCGAACATATTAGAATATTACAGCATTAGGTTAATCGATGTAATATAATATTGTACGTAGATGAAATAAAAATTATGTTTTAGTGTATTTTTTTTTACGTTAATTCCACACAGGAAGCTCGTTGGAAATAATTTCTCTGATGGTCTGTCATCTTTGGGGATGTTGTGTGGAGGGTATTTTCTAAGGAAAAGAAGGGGAGGAAGTTCTTGGAAGGAAAATGTATGAGGGGTGGGTAGGAATCTGTGAGTCTGTGTGTCCAGGAGTGATGTACGTATGAATCCATCTCTCTATACCCGCCTTCCCCTATCCGGCCCGCCACGTAGTTTGTAGGAAGATGCATCCGCTACCAAGATCTGGAAAAACCTCACCCCATGAATCCGGGCACCCCTGATAAGTCACCAAACAATAACTTGGGGTGACCTATGGCCGAGGTGATGATTATTCAATAAATGGTTCACGGGGCGGCGGTACCCATACCCGCCGCCCAAATTGGAGTCAATTACATAATAAAAGTATTGTGAAAATGTTTTTTTTTATGGTTTAGTTTAACCATTTTTAAAATAGCCTGACGATGACCTTCATGGTCTAGTGGTTACGACTACAGAGATCGCGGCTTCAAATCCTTGCTTCCGCAAATAAAATTTATTTTATCATACTGTATTATTTCACAACTATTTAATTAAAATAATATTACATTGTTCATAAGCGGCACATTCCAGAGCGGTAGATACTTTGAACGTGGCCCCGGTAAAAGACCACTATTAATAATCGAAACGTTGCTCGAATATTAAGTATCGTTTTAGAAATCAGATTCCAATGATATAAAGGAGTCAACGATCCCCATTCTCAAGTGGCAAATAACACTGATAGCGGTGGGTAATTAATTAACAGGGCTTTAATTAATATTATCTTTCGAGGAATGAGATCTCTTTGTGCTCTTCCGGTAGGGAGGAAGAAATTTCCTGTCAACATTGACACGGACAAGGGAGCAGAAGAAGCTTACTCCAAATGCTGTAATCTATGGGAGAGAATTATTATTGTTCCGATTCCGCTCTATTGTATAACGACTCATAAACCCGCCCGAATGAATAAATTAATGCATTAGAGAATATTGATCGTTATTAATAGTTTTCGTTTGGTATGTTGTTCATTATTTCGTGTAAACTAAACAAAAACCTTTATTGTAATCTGGTAGTGATAGGTCGATGTGGAAGTTCTTAGGGATATTATTAAAATTAATTTTTAAAAAAAAGTACGTGAATTAAAAAAATTACTTTGTATTCAGCATTTTATTAATATACACAGATATCTATCTACATGTTTCCAAAGCAATGCTTTCTTCACCGGGAATATATAGAATACATTAGTATTATAGTAATATTCTTATTTATAGAATAACAAATATCAGCTCTGATTTTACAAATTTTTATTATTTGTGGAAATAATATTTATATCGATTTTAATAAATGATTGAAGTCGAACACATCTGAAAGCTCCATCAAAATCACGTAGATAATGCGTGCCGTCATTTGATGTGATTTCCTTTGGCGCAACTTAGGACCCATTTTTTTTTCTTGAATGAATAAATACGACGAAAAAAAACATCGATATATTTCACCTATTCTAACCGGTTTAATTAAAATTTCAAAGTTTTATATCTTATCGTAAAATTGAAGTTGATACTCGAAAGTAGCGGCATTTACCTAGGCATTCCAGACTATAAAAGCTCTTCAAATTTCATAACATTGGTGAACAATCGATAAAAAGCTTCTGTTTCAATCTTGCCTATTTTTTTAATGGATCGCGGTGACGTATTTTATCGGGGTCTTGGGGTTTTTGTGCAAAACAGTGTTGGTTTATCCGGATAAAAAAATTGACAGAATTCACATTTCAATTAATAGAATCAGTTTCAACCATGACGTTATTGTTTTAAAAATTTAATGTTAATAGAATTTGATAATGTTATTATTAAGTTCTGCAAGTATTTTTAGTTTTTATTATTGTGACAGCTGTTTCGGCGTTTAAGGTTATTTTAAAACTTTGGTTAATCCACATTGTGACGACTTATTTATATGATTTAATTTTCTCCCAATCCTTTTCAAATTGGACGTGTAATGATTTATTATCGGTAAAACCGATTTATTTAGGAAACAATTAAAATTGTGAATTCTGTGAGGCTTTCGCATTTATAATGTGTATTTAACTGACAATGTTTTCTTAATTGATTTATTTAAATGTTTTGTATTTTTTTTATAATAAATATAATTTTTTTATAATAATTTTAAATATAGCTTTTAGAACCAATAATAATATGGGAACAAGCCTAAAATACTCAAAAAGTAAAAATCCTAAACTTAATAGTGGCATTACCCGTCCAAATTGAAAAAGAGTGGGAGTAAATTTAATCATATAAATAAGTCGTTACATGACCTTAAACGACGAAACAGCTGTCACAATAATAGAAACTAAAAATTCTTGTAGAACTTAATAATAACACTATCAAATATGATTTACATTAAATTAAAAAAAAATTAAATAGAATTCTACGAATTAAAAACAAAAAAAATTAATGAAGTTTTTTTTTTTTTCTAAAATTTACTTCAATAATATTATAATCAAATATCGCAGATAAAAAATGGTTTCAGGTGACATCAAAAGGCTTGTCTCTTTTAATACCTGCACCGCAATTAAGCAAAGAGTGGGGCCACTTGAGTGCTAGAAAGTGATGGCTATTAACGCCGAACAATAAAAACACTTCAGGCACCATACGAGTATATGTTCCTTATTTCGGTATGATTATTTTTTTTACTGTTTTAGAAAAGGTTGTGCAGCACTGAGCTAAAAATATTATGAATGGCGTTGAATGACGTAGATTAGTCAATCGTTTCAATTTTTGGTTAGATTTTTTTTTAAATTTAGATATCTCACACAAAGCTCTGATTGTTGACGGAAGACTGAAAGAAGATACTGAAAATGTAATTCCGTGAAATCTGGGATAGAACTCACTGACAAGCCATAGAAAATTATTAAACAGATTAAATCGTCTCAACAATAAACAGAAGAGGAACAAAAACATGAAAAGAAAGCTGGATGCTAGGAGCTAAATTAAAACCAATGAGAACTAAGTAGGTGGATCAGGGACGATCTAGCACGGTAGTCTGGACCGTTCCTCCCGCAAGTAGCAGGAAACAAAAAGCAGCGCAAACAAAGAAAAAAAACAAGAACTAAGCGGGAAGCATGAAACAGGAAGCAAGAAGCAGTGGAAGCGGAAAGCGTAAAGCAGCAGGAAACGGGAAGGAAGAAGTAAAGGAAAACTGGAAACATATAGAGGAAATCATAAAATAACAAGAAGCTGGAAACAAGATGCAGTGGGACGCAACAACTAAAATCAAAACTCATAAGCGGGAAGCTGGAAGCTCGTAGTAGAAAGCAAGAAACGAGAAGAAGCATTAAGCGAAATGAACCGGAAAGCGAGAAATAAAATACCAAAGCTCAATCAATTACTTTATTCAAATCCATCCTAAATTCAGATTCTGACTTATCAGGTTGCCATGTATACCGGTTGATTAAACTCCAACCTCCTTCCTACCCACAGAGCACCAGTTCCAAATCCTAACAAATTATTGTCCCCTGGTGTACCGGTCTCAACGGGACAGGAGTGCTCCCGGTTGGGGTTGTGCAAAATCGTATCGTATTATATACGATAATCATCGATGTATTAGTTATTTATTTATTTAATAATATACGACCTATATGGGGTTTTATATATAAAGTTAGTTATTAGTAAGACAGGTGCAAAGTACATCACAATACGTTCAAAGATAATATATCGAACAAATACTGGAAAACATAGTGTATGTACCATTCTAAGTAATATGTTCAGAGGCGAAAAATCAAAACATACCTTACATTCACTGTTACTTATACTCTAGACACATATATTAATAATTATACAGGATGTATGCAATAATCGTTTGTTTGTATTTGTATTCAGAGTAGTTGAAAATGTCTACTATATCTGAAGATGTATTACCTACTGTGTGAAGTCGAGGTACCAGTGAATATTTGAATGAATCAGTATACGGTTATAGCTTGTAACATTAGGTTTATACCCCCATGTTTTCAAATAAAAAAAACATGTGTAGGCTCTAAGGACCGTTGATGAGTATATATTCCTTTAAAATGAAATAAAAACTTTGTTCACATCACTTATATTTATGTACTTATTGCCGACTGGGTTTCGCTACCACCGTAGTTTCATCAGGATAGTATAATGCTGAACTATGTTATAAATTGAAACACAGGGGCGGCTCAGATCCACGAGAGGGGGCAGGTACTAGGTTTTTTGTCAATTCGGAACATTTTTAGTATCGGGCTTTTATTTAAATTGATATGATTGTTAATGAGTCTACTTTTAGTGTTTTTGGCTTTCCCCATCTCCAATATTTATAAATTATCTAATATAATATATATTCCATTTGTATGTAGTAAAGTAATGCCTGTATTATTATTAAAATTGTGGTTTATTTCTAAGAGGAGGTTGGCAAATTCCGAGAACGCTTTATATGAAAACAGTAATTCCAATTTAACAATTGCGTCTACCAACAATATCAGGGTTTACCAATGGGTGCCCCAACTAGCCCACTATTGGCAGATATTTTTATGGATAATCTACAAAATATTTTTTAAAATTTTAATTCATCACGGTTAATTGATGTTTTTTTGGTAAAGGTGTAAAGAAGATGTTTTCAGCATTTAGACAGGAACAGAGCGGCAACTTACCGAATTCATTTAAACTTATTATTTCATTACATAAAATCAGTCAATTTACTATAAAGATAGAGTAGTGGGTCGATTATTATTTTTTTTAAACATTTAACACTGACTTAATAATTATTTCGAAATCGAATTAACGAAAATCAAACAAGTAGCCGTAAATAATGATTACACTACACACTTAATTGACAAAATTAAAAACTTAAACTTATTTCCACTGAATATTTTTCTAATCGATAGATCTACAAATAATAACATAATTTTAAAAATCTCTTTCAATGACGCAGAATCTTGTATACATCCAACTTTTCTTCACTCAGCACAAACAATTTGCTAATTTGTAAAATACTAAAAAATAACAAAGATAGAAATCTTAAATTAAGCCACTTGGGTATTTATAATTTACGATGTTGCAATAACTGTCCATCGTTTTATATAGGTAAATAATAATAATTTTAATATTGGAATCACGAAACACTTAAGATGTTTAAATAACAATATTTTTTCAGAGTTTAATAATCATCTAATTTCAACCGATCATATTTTTAATAAAGATAGAGGGGTTTACATTTTTCACCGCAATAATAATGCAAAAGAATTAGAAAAACTTGATATAAGAAAATTCTTTTATATTAATTCTAGTATATTGAATAAGCAAGTAAATGTAAAGTTTTTGTTAATATTTTTCCAGTGATCTGCTCGGTTCATCCTGAATAACTCCTTCCCCTTTGGTCGCCCCCCACCCTAACAGTTAAATATTCATGTATGTCTGTCATTATTTTGTATCTTATGATATTGAATTGATGTAGTTTAAAACAAATTTGTGTGCTTATTTTATAAGCATAGACTTAGTTACTATTCGGTATAACAGTTTTTAATATACGTATTTATTATTTGAGTAAGGGTATAAGTGTCTTTTTTCGAGAGCAAATAAGACTATTCGGAAATAGACTATGTGATTTGGATAGCCATTTACGTTCAGGGGGATCCCTAATCAATTATCACAACTGACACTTCACATTAGTACTTATGCGTGGGAGGGGATGTAGGATCTAGGGTACTTAAGGAAGACTCTAATGTGGATCAGTTTCTATTTACGAATTATCTTATATTTAGGAATTATCTAGATTAACCTTTCTCTTTCGGTGCTGGAAAATTCCACGAGTTCCGATGGTGTAAACCGTACTGTGTAAAGTGTACAGTGTACACATGTTGAGTTTTGTTTTGGATAAGAATATGTAGTACATTTATTACCGTTATAAATCATTTATATAATAGTACATAAGTGCCTTATATAACCGTAAGTAACGTAGACATAAAATATATACCCGGCACTCGAAAACTAGTAGAACAAGCGGGACTCTGGTGAGTCCCGCTTGTTCTAAAAGAGAAGAAAAATAAACACAATTTTTTTTTTCCTAACAAAAATTGAGCTAGGTCTACGCTTCGACGCATTTTAAAATACAATAAACAGCTGATAGTAACCCCGTAACAACTTAATTTTCTCAAAAACCAAAGATAAAATCAAAAAAGTGAACTATGGTAGTACCTACCAGTGCTTGAAATGAAGAAAAACATCAGCCATGTATAAAACACTTAATACGTCTATTACTGATGTCAGCGCATCGTGGCACGGCGAGCGATAATTCACACCTTCTCGCTCACTACCGCACCACTCGATAAGTTATCAATGCACGCAGACGTTGGTACAAATATATATTTTTTTTAAATTCCCATTTTTAGACAAAATATTTTATTCTCCTGCTTTATATTAAATATTAAATCTATATTTAGCATACATAAAGAGATATTGAAGTAATTGGAGACATGGTAACTCAATAGTACCTGTAGGGAAAGGTTAAAGATCATTTTTTCTCAATAAAGATAGAACCACTATAATCGTCTTTAAAATGGGCACGTCGCACATAACATCTGAAATAACCTTTACGTACCTAAGTTAAAACAGAAGTATTGCATCTCAGCTATGTATTTGGATACATAAACACATATATTAAAATTTCTACGTGTTCATTATTTCTATTGTTGTTATTGTGTTAACGGCCGTTCTTTCTAACCCTACTGAGCAAATGTTGAGTTTAAATTTTGCCTCAACACTGTTCAAATGTACAAATACGCTCTTCCCGACGATAACCTGGATCAAATTTACGATCAATTTAGGATATCGATTTTTGTGGATTAAGTTCCCCTTAAAAGAGGATTAGTTATAAAAAGTGTCAACAGGGTGAACAAATGTCAGTGAAATGCTAAACGTCCGCGATCTATTTATCTAATTTTACTTATTACAAGCTATGTTTTGTCTTATTTTTCATGAAAGAGAAACGTCAAATGTCAAATGTGGGCAATGAATGTGGGCGGGCACTATTTCATAGTCTACGAAAGTGGGCAGTCAGCTTCATAGACAATTTAAGATAAAACAGTTGGGAAGAACGGCCGTAAGAGCTCTAAATTATTTTGCACTTTAAAAGATTAGCACAAATTAAATAAAAAAATGCATTTCGTAGACTCTTTATTTGAATACGTTTAAAGAAATTTACAAAATAAAACCAAAAAGTCCCGATATATCACTTTTTAGTAGTTTGACAAAAAAAATAACAAAATCATATATTTAAAAATATTATTAGAGAAAATAACATAAATAACTCTCCGTGAAAATATGAAAGAGAAGGAGATACAGAAAATAAAAAAAATATAGGTTGTGACGACTTGCGTCTCTACCAATTCAGCTTGTTTAATTCCAACATGTCAGTCAATCTAATACTTCCCTATAAAGATGGCAGCCAATATATGGGAAAAAATTGAAAAATAATATTGATCTTTCTCAAGGGAAGTATGAGATTAACATACATGTGGATGGGGATACAGGTTCGATTTTATACAGTCTCCAAAATTTTTCAATGGTGTAGTAAACGATGCAACGCAGAGAAACACAAAAACAGCATGTTAAATAAACAGTGAAAAAAATTGTACAGGACACTGTGATGTTATTAGAGTTCGCAATAAAATCATGTACGTATTGATAATAAACATACCTCAATATATTAGCAAAGGGTCACCTTTCTTTTAATTATTTTTTAAACATTTGATAACCACAAAAAATCCCAATTAATTTAATCCAGTGGGACAAAACTACTATTTGTCTAAAGTAGCATCTACGAACAGAAGATCCATTTTGATTTTTTTAAATGATAATTTTCAGGATTTATCAACTATAATAGAAAATGCATTTCAATAGTATGCATGCTTTTTACCGTAAAAACATAAAACTGATGATGTGCACAAAGTTTTGCACGTCAGAGTGAATACAAACCACAGTGCTCGCATCTGCTGGCGATTTAACCGCTAGTTACCCACAGTTTGTAAACCTTTCATTTTGAATACAGCATTGGATTTTAGTGGCCATATTTTAATATTGCCATAAAAAATACAAACGATATAAAAAGCTTATTAAATACTAATCCGTAATACCTCCTTTATACGCGAGCTGTTATAATTTAATTAACTTTATTTTCCGGCCTCGCTAGTTGTATTAACGTTTTTTTCTTGTTTATTTGAAAAAGAATGAAGATATAAGCAAGTTTTTTTTGTTTTGTTTTATTTTTTATAATTACATAATGTAAAACAAAAACTCAGCTTATTTTCAAGTTAGACGGTTTCATTTTAAACTAAAAGTGTTATTCATTTTTTAAATATTTTAACTTCTACAAATTTAATACTGGAAACCATAACTACATTTTTCATATTTGTGAATTTTTTTGATCAAAAAACCTTTCACTATATGAAAAAAAAAACCCAAAAATTCAGTAAATAAACACAATCTAATTAGTCTTTCAGAGGGTAATAAACCCACCCGAAAGTAGTTTTTAAAAACATAATAGTAAACAGTACCGTCAGCAATAAAACAAATTTCAAGTCATAAATAAAAACAATATTAGAAAGCAGGGGAACTCACTCCAGACATTGATTCTATATATAGCATAGATTTAGTATTCATTGTGCTAGTCTGACTATGCCCGTTATAGGGTGAAACCGGTCCGATCGAAAATAAATAAGTGGAAAAAAGTTACTAAGGTTTTTTTAATAAAAAAAATCATTTTAATATGGAATTCCACCAGTTTCAAAATTATAAATAATTCATATTTGTGTTCAATTTTTATTTATTGGAATAACTTATTGAAGCTTACGAATCGCACTGTAATATTTTTTTATCATAGAAAATAATATTAACAAATCTTAAATGAAACATGAAACATGAAACATGAAACATGAAACAGAAAAACATAACCTATATTTTTCTGTGTCTTTTATGTTTCATATTTCATTTGAGATTTGTCAATATTATTTTCAATGATCAAAAAGACTTATACTTTGTTTGAAAGGTATATTTTTATTCTTTGATATCCAGACATTACCAGAGAAAGGTGCGGATTTCAGTAGGAAAGAGCCATACTGTCCAAACACAGATTCTTGACCTCACCAAAGTTATAATTTATTTGTTGTTTTAAATAGCTGTAAATAAGTCGTTGATTTATTTGTAAAGATTTCTGCAAAATTCCAAAAATGGGGAACCCCAAATCCATTCAAATAATAGCTACTTTGAGTATGCTACATTAAAATCTGTTTGAGCATCCCCAGAGATCCTGTTCTTGTAATTTGAACGGAACAGCCCTACAAAATAATGATACTATATAAAAAAAATACCTTTTATTTGCAATAAAGGCCCATCTCAATTGATGTTCAACAACAAAGACGCGGCTCCAACCTTTATTAGCGATAATACGGGCTGGCAAGATCAAATTATCTTCCCTCAGTTAATACAGTAGATTAATGCTATGGATACAAGAATATTGGTACATCACGAGAGTTGGATGATGATTCTGATATGTGAACTGCATTCTTTGAGCTTTTCTAACATGGAAAAATTTGGGAAATCTGTTTTATTGTTTTAACAGTAACAAGATTTCACCAAGAAAACTGAATGTTTGATTAAACGACGTAAGCTCGGTTTTGGTTTTTAGTGAGCGAAATTTTTTGTTTTACTTCTTAAACCGATGGATATTTATTAAATAAAGCAAAAACTCTCTATAACGTAGATAAGTGGACAAGGGTAAAAAAAATTTAAAACTCATCTTGCAAAAAAAGTGATACAGAGACAGGCTCTCACCAAGAAAACCAAGAAAATAAGTTTTACCACTAGAAGTTGAATTACAAAAAGAAATTTTGACGAGGATTAGAAAATATTGATGTAAAATTAAGTTGAAGAACTTTGATTAAAATTTTGAACATATTCATGAAAACCGTATTTTCATCATATTTTTTTGCATATGATGTATAATAACATGCAAAACATGAAGAGATAAATTAGAATTTTCTAAGAATTCATATGAATAATTGTCATGCGCTCTCGGGGTGATTTGTACCTAAACATAAAATAACACATAAGTAATAAAAAAATGAGTAATCGTTATTTTACTGAAACAAAACAGAACAGAATACACCGACATAATTATATGTAGCAGTATATAATATTTGTGCTAATTGCTTTAATTTATATCCGATTGGCTATTTATTGAATTAATTAATATTTAGGTAATTACGGCGGTGATATTTTTAGGGTGAAATGCGTATTTTAAAATCGTCTACGTGAATGCGAATTACTTGTTATATATATTTTTTTATATATGCTATGGTCTTCATCGTATTAATTAATTGAGTACCATTTCAGAAGTTTTTTTTCTATTCTTGGACTTATGGCGGTCAGATTATATAACGACATCTGTCAATTATGAACATAAAGACGTTGCTCATAAAGAGAAATACAGAATTAAAAAAGCGATTTAATAGATATGTTGTAAAATTCCTGAGGTAGAAGTAATCTGGTTGCGTTATATCTGGATGTGGTAACATCAATTGACCATCTAGGTCTTGTGACTTTGTGTGATTGTCGTGAACTGCCAAGATTTTGCAACATTGTGACCCAGTACTGAACTGTTAGATGCAAGAAAAAAATATTGTCTACAGTGCCTATAATATATATATTTAAGAAAAAACTATTCCCAAAAATCGCTCCAGTAACAGAATAAATAACGTACTTGAAGCACCTTTGTGTAGAACTAGGCTTGCGCAGAGACAGCTTTTTTTATTGCTGCTAAAATTTATAATTTACTATCTACAGAATGTAAGTGTCCAAACATATCGTCTTTAAACACATACAAAAATATTATAAAAAAACTGGATTGAAACCAAAGATACCAACCTTTACCTGATATAATTGTATATTTTCCCCATTTTCTTTTCTTTTTCTGTTTCATTTCTTTTTCTTATTTAACTTACCTTCAACATCCATGTATTAATACAAATATACTAATATACTGCGATTAACTGATGCCGGGTATATCCACGCACTGGTCTTGTTTATGTGGGTTGTTTTGCATTATATACATTACACGTAGGTTTATATACATGTGTTCAGATGTATTTATCGTTGAATGTTAAAAAAAATACCACAGTTTTCTCAGGTATGATAGGAACAGTAGGAAACCTTACATGTTAATATCGATATTGTTGTATGTATTACTCCAAAAATATTTCGGTGTCAGATAATGCCAAAATTTGAGTGACGATAGGACGGAGTTAGTCATGTAGTTTAGCTATATAAGTTTGGTTGAACGTCAGTTAAAACATAACCTAAGATGTAATATGAATCCAATATATCCTGTTAGTTTAGGTTAGGTAAGAAATGCTAATTTGGTAATGCGTAATCACAAATACCAAATAATTAGTACCTGCCTAGGAAGTAAAATGATAACATCATAGATAATGGACACGATAAAAAAATGAATATTATGCTACCTTTATCAAAACCAAATTATATTTTATTTTAGTACATAAAACATGATGTTTAAAAAGCAACGATAATTAATAAGTACAAAAAACAACAAATATTATTTGGTAAAAGTGATACTAAAGCAAATGACAAACAAGTGAAAGATCGAATACATATTATAAGTAGGTGTATAAAATATCTCCTCATTGTAACCTGTGCTGATGGTACACTGTTTTGGTACTTAATAAAGGGCATCATTACATTATCAGTTTGATATTAATGGTAAATGTGTCATTAAAAATGTCTATTTCACTATTAGAGCAGTGTAGTATTGTAATTTCTTAGTATCCGCGGTAAAGGAGATAAATATTTATGTGATAGACTTTTAATATGAAAAGCGCCTTTTATCCTTCCTGTTGATTTTCTTGTTGGTGTGATAAATTGTTTGGTGAATCAATTGATGCATGCATAATTTTGTACAAAAGGAATATATCAGAAAATTTAGGTCTGACTGACATAGATTGTAGTTTAAAGTGCGAAATTCGATCATTGATCAGATAAACCTTGACGATATGCAATCACACGTCTTGAAAATCACACCAATGAAAATAAAAATTTGACAAATTTTAAATAAACAATTAGATTTAACCCAAAGTCCGATTTTAAGGATGTTATCTTTCTTCCTATGCAACCCCTGACGGCCTCTATGCTCGAGGGATAAGGCTCTCGACTACGAATCCGAAGGTCGCGGGTTTAAATCCCGGCGTGTGCAAGTAAACTTTATTTGATTAATTTGTGCTGTTTCAAAATTAATTCATTTAAAAATTATATAAAGTATATTTGCGCACGTTCCAGAGTGGAAGATAATCTCAGTATCGCGCTGATGAAATATCATAATTCAGAATTGAAACGTTGCTTGAAATGACTTTTAGCCTTGTTTGGTGACCAGATCTGAACAGCCAGGTATTTCCTCATCTTCCTATTCCCCTTCTCCTTCCCCTCCCCAATACTTTCAGCCTCAAAAAATTCCCTAATTGGGGTTGCTATAGTCTCACTGGCTCCAGACGGTTGGGAGAACTGCTGGACTCTTGAGCGGTATTCATGTAAAAATAAAAAAAAACCCTGCCCCTCTACTAACCCTTCTACCTAGCCATCTACCGGCTCCTCTCTGATACTCTGTTCTGTTTTACTCAGATATACTGCCTCGCCCCCCCCCCCCTTCACTTTATTTATCGTAATATATTTCTATATTTTAGTTCATATGTTTACAGCCCTAAAGAAAGTTAAAATTAACCGAAATCGATAAATGTGTACATTTAATAAAGTGGCTTAAAACAAAGAACGTTTTGCATTAAGAAAATTGTTACAATTAAAAACATTATTTTCCGCGGATACAAACTAGCGGTAATTTTCATTTAAAACACAATGAATCGTTGAAAAGGATGAGTAGGGTTGTTAACAAAATTGTATTCACATTATTATGAAGCCGCATTGTTTGACGTCACGTGTTTATAAAAGATGCGAAATAAACAATATTCATGCGCGCTGAAAGCAGAACAATAAAACAGAATAAGCTCGCAGAGAGACAAGCAATGGCTTTTATAACATAAATAATTCTTTGTACAAAATACGTACGGGAATCCTTGTCGTTACTCAGAAATTGTGAACACAAATAATTATTTAATGTTCCTTCTGAATCCCTGCGTGAACCGGTATATTATATTATTTTTCGTGAAACATGAGAACTTTTTCATATTTAGGGAGGGAGCAGAAATGGGTATAAACGAATTCGAAATGATTGCTTATCTTCTTTTTTTTTTAAAATCCTCACTCCTCGTATAACTACTGCATTTTTCTTCCCAGGGTGGTCAGCTGAATGACTTCCCTCTGCAATTGGCCATAGAATTTTACTGTGTATTCTGTTTATTAGCACCCTTAGTCCAAGTCCACCTCCGTGTGGATTTTTCATAAATATTGACGGGGGTTGGATTTCGAGTAGTGGAATCACTTTACGACGTTCAAGACCCTTTCACAATGAAATCCCGTTAATCATACAAATTTGATGTCAATAAGTAACAATAGAATTCAAGATTTGCTTAACAACCTTCAAAGCACTCCACGGAAAGGCACCAGCCTATATATCTGAACTATGTGTCCGACAAAACCCAGGTGATAGACAGCTTTCTTTGAGGTCAGCAGATTTGAATGCTGCTAACCGATTAGTTGAACCCTCTCGGTCAAATAAATCCGTGTACTATGATCGCGCTTTTTGTATATCGGGCCCGGTCATCTGGAATAAGCTTCCCCCAAATATTGTTAACATCGAGAATTTAGCAGAGTTCAAACGACGCGTATTGAAAACAAAATTATTCAAAAAATCCTATCCGACATGAAACATAAATTAATGTACGTAGAAACAGAATTTCAGGACATTTTTTCTTTTAATCCTCCTTAGCTTATTTAGTTGCGGTTTTTCTCCTTATTATTTAATTCCATTAGTATTCAGTGAAAAACCATGTATGTAATGTCATATAATTTTCTCTTGCTCTGTTGTTATTTGTACCTACTTCATATTTGATTGTTTACACCCTTATTTTCTAAATTATTATTTTATAATACCTGCTCATGAATATTTTATGTCATGGTTTTAATTTGCATGTATATATATATACTATAATAATAGATATACTATGTAGTATATCTATTATTTTACAATAATATTAGGTTAAGTTAGTTAGTGTAAAGTGCACTTGAAGTGAACCTTCACAAAACTGCGCTATAGAAATTAACTCTTATTATTATTATTATTAAGAATTGGACGTACCGTAAAAATACGCCAAAGTTTGAAAAATAAAAGGTAGTCAAAATAATCGAAACCAGTTAATTTTAATCTATAAAACTTTGCATATTCATACAAGCAAAAAGACAGATTTTTTTGCAAATACCATATGTAATGCATTTATGATGATTGAAATGAACAATAAATTCAATTGAAACCGAAAGAAATCAGTATTCATATTTCGTCATAAATAACATAGAAATGACAAATAATAATTCGCAAGCGCAAAATGCACCAAAAATGTAAAACTATCTGAACATTGATTTAACAAATAATAAAAAAAATACACCGTTGTCGTTCATATCCAAGTAAATAATTTTAAAACATGTATGATGTTTCGAATGCCGTTAATTCCGTTATTACCTATATTGTGTCGGTTGTGCCCATCACTAGTAGGGAGTGAATTTAATATTGATCTCCGTGCATATCGGGGCTTCCCTAGATTGGTTAAGAAAGAAACACACACATACTTTGAGCTTAGAATTATTTGTAACTTCATATGGTTTCCGGGAATTATGTGAAGAGTCGGAAAGGAAAACGGAGTAATCTGCCGGATACAAGAATGATGGACATTTGTATGATTTCGCTTTATTCTTATCAGGTATATACTATATAATGCGCACTTTGAATTTCATCATACAAGTGCTAGTATAATTTGCAATACAGAGTAAAGCTATTAGGTAGATACAGGTGACAATTTACTAATAATTACATTGAATTTAAAATCATGTATTTTAAAATACTTTTCTCATAATACGTTGTTGAGGTGTTGAAGATCAAGAGATCTTCTGGCAACAGAAAAGCTAACAGCGCCGCACACAGCTGGTAATTTAGTTCTCGTATCTAGAAAAATAATCATTCTTTGTAAACTGTCAAAGTGGAAAGGCACCAACCAATTTTGTAAATACATAACTAACGGTCTTTCTTTCCAACTTTTCAAATGATCAATCTGAGGGACCGATCAGTCAAGTGTTTTGTTGAGCAATGCTCTTTTCGCCTGTTTCCAAACATTTCTATCGTTGTTCAAGCCCGCCCACTTTTACGGTGTCCGCCTACTTTCATAGACAATAAAATGACGTCAAAGCAAAAACTTTCAATGCAAAATTAACATAGATGCGTTATTATTGTATTTATTTTGAATACACATCATTTGTTTAAAAAAAACTAATCCATAATCATTTTAAACTTCACAAATATATGCGTTAAAAATATATTGATAATAAGGTTTTAATTAGACTTTTCCTGCAAAAGTGCATTATTCGTTTCGTACATTTGGCATTTGGCGTTTCTCCTCCATGAAAAATAAGACGAAATGAAGCTAATATAAGGTTCTATTCAGTTTTATTTAAAACATACAAAAAACATGTTTTTGCATTCGAAAACGGAAATAAATCTGTACCGTACCAAATTTGGATCGCGAAAAATAGATCGCGAACCAATAATGACGTTTGACATTTTGCTGACATTTTAAATTTGAAGTTATTAATTGAACAATTTACTGAACATTTTCTTATTATAAGTGTATATTCATAGGTATTATAAAATAATATGCAAAATTACTGCCTGAACACCGGCTAGCCTAGTGAGGCGCGTTCTGAGAGACCTCAACTTGTAACTATGCATTTCTATTCTTTACGCATATGCACGAAATCGCGTCAAATCCTGGATTTACGTAATCATAAAACGAGATGAGCCATACGACTTTCTCTTCAAGTATCCCACACTAAGAAATCGACGCTATATTTGGTTCAGAATTCATTTAATACGCATCCTAACCACAATATCCATTTATTTTTTATTTTAGATTATGTCAAAACAAATACTTCTGGATTGTTCATTGGCCGAGAACCCCATCGTGACCCGAATATAATGCGAGTATATTTCCCGTGAATTATTCATTTTCCATAAGTCTGATATTACGATTCCACTTAACCTTTGTGAATATTTTAGTGAATATAACAGTAAAGAAAAAAGGTAATATCACGGAGGGATATCGCGAGAATGTAAATATCTATCGAGGCGATTGGAAAATAATTGAACAGATTTTTTTGTGTTTGATGGTAAAGAAAGACAATCTCAATACGACAAAGCTCGCTCTTTGACAACTTAAATATTCAAATGTGTTTCTTTGTTTTATCAATTGATTCGTCAGTTCAAATTGTCTGATAAATTCGCAGTATTATAACACAATATATTTAAAAAAAAAATCTCTTACAGGTATATTGACAATATTTCAAAAACAGAGGAACATTAAGTAAATAAAGTTTTAACATTGGTAGTTAATGTGTTTAAGCAAACTGGAACTGATGGCTCTAACTTTCAACGATTAGAACGGAACGTCAAATAAAGGAGGTTGTTAACAAAAATACTCTTCTTGGTTCAAGAAAATAACCATAAGATCTTTTGTAGATAGCTTCGTAACCTTCAATGATCGGCACTTGACGGCCTCCATGGTCGAGAGGTAAGGCTCTCGACTACGAATCCGAAGGTCGCGGGTTCTAATCTCGGCGTGAGCAAGTAAATTTTATTTAATTAATTTGTGCTGTTTCACAATTAATTCATTTAAAAATAATATGTAGTATATTTGCGCATATATTGATTATCGCTCATAGTTGCCCAAACGACGTTAAGGTGATCGCGCCGCTAAGCAGCCATTTCGCGTCAGTTGTGAGTAAAATTGATACTATACAGCAGAAGGTTTTGTCTCGAAGACAGTGAGTTCTGTAAAATTGAGTTGCCAATTGTAGTGCACCGTACCTATTGTCCCCATTTTAAAATTCCAGAGTTCAAGATACTCTCAGTATCGTCCTGGCGAAAGACGACCATTCAGAATTGAAACGTTGCTTGAAATGGCTTTTAGCCGTGTTTGGTGACCAGATCTGAATAGCCATGTATTTCCCCATCTTACTATTTCCCTTCTCTTTTCCCTCCCCAATACCTTCAGCCTCACAACATTCCCCAATTTGGGGATGCCATAATCTCACTGGCTCCAGACGGTTGGGAGCAGTTGGGACTCTTGTGCGGTATTCGTATAAAAAAAATGATCGGAGATGAACTTGTAAATTAAAAAAATATATATGTAAACCAATGACATTAAATGACATTACCAACAATACACACTTTGTAGAGCACACAAAGTGGCAAGCAAACGATACGGTAATTGCCGTACTTTGATATAGCATTAAACTGTCACGCGTCGCGTGAGGTCGTGTGCTATCTCTAACAGAATTGCATAAATAAGTGCCAAATGCATTGTATGATGAGAAAGTATTTCCAATACAAGGTAAATACTAGTAGAACGAAGATAAAACATTTCATTCATGAGTACAAGCAAATTACTTATTAATATAAATAATACAATTAGCTCCCAACTCCCAATGGATTAGTTTTTTATTGAAAGTTGGGATTAAACGCACGATGGATAATATTTTAATTAATTTAATTACATATAACGAAGAAAAAAAAAACAAATCGTCACTAACCGAACTGAGCCGCCTTTATGCAATTCTTTTACCGACAACGTCAAAATACGGTACAAATTCAAGTCACTAAAGCTCTTTAAAAAAATGTACGTTACACTGTGATTTTATAAAAAATAACACTGAACATCAAAAACGTGAAATGGACAACAAGGGTGAGAAGACGATTGTACGCGTTCATTTCGAAGCACACTGAGTTCAGACCACTTTGAAAAAAGAGATTTATGAATAAAACTTGCTGGTTTGAAAATAAATAAGACGTTTTATTACTGTGAATGTCATTAACCTGTGTAGGTTTCTATAATCACTTGAACCTCTGTATTGTATAAAATTCTGAACATAATAAATACTATCTAATATTATAATACCAACATTCTTTTCCCAATAACTCATTATAGTTCAAATATATCAATATTTTCTGTTGTGTTTCCTTTTTCCCGACTTGCCCTTGTAGCGTGAAAAATGTAGTACTCAACCCAACTTTTAAATGCGACAACGACGCCCACTCGTATTTCCATTTCATCCATACCCACAGATTGTTCGAATGTCTCTCTTTTTTATACGTGACCAGTGTTTTCATAAAGAATTTACTGGAAACGTAAGTACATTTGTTATTTTGCCGCAATTTTGTGAATATTGTGAGACAATAAAGTGTTTATGTCTGTAATGTCATTGATATCAACGGAATTCTTTTGAATGTTAATATTTCCAAATATTACGGATATCTTCAATTATTGAAGACGATTATCAAATTGAACAAAATGGTTGTTGACGTATTTTTTTTTACCGCAGTGAAAATAAATCATACTCCGAGTAGATCGTTATTATTAAAGGATAATGATATTCAAAAATGAATACCAAATTTAATAAAAATAAGAGGTCTTATAAATAATTATACAACGGTTCGAGGATAATACCAAATACAAGGGTTTTTATGAGCGATTTTTTAAATAATTTTATGTATATTTATGTATACGGTCGTTTTTGGAGAATAAGCAAATAATCAAATAATGTTTTTGGTTACATCCTTTAATTTCATATCCACAAGTATTTTTTGCTGTCTCCACAGCTACTGGAGGTACATTGAGATTAAGTATCCGGTTCAGTTTGATAAGTTGAGGTATTTTAATAAAGCTTTCCCATTGAAAAACTAACTTCGGCGTATTATTACTTCCATTTGAAAAAAGGTCACATTTCATTGAATCCATACAATTTTGTAACCATTTATCTAAGAAGAACGGGGTTTTGAACAAGGATGTACCAAGATGAACCGATCAATTTCTCCCCTGTGAAATAACCTACAAATAAGTATGCATTTTTTATTATATATATCACATGGTTTTGAACCAGCGACCTCCAATCAAAAGCTCTTACCGACCTGAATTGAGTGCTTGTAGGTTTATTTTCTGACACGGATCTTTACATAAGATACAGTGCATACAAATGTGAGTTCAACCGGCCTGAAAATTCTAATGAATATTCATTGATCACTTTATTCAATTTCTCTATGTGTTCCACCATGAGACGGGAATACCTCCAGGTAACCTTGTCTCTCATTTCGTTTCCCCACATCGAATAATTAATTACATAAATTTACTCGCTTCAAAATGAGCGTGATTTCCACTGTATAGAACCTTAATTCAATTGCACGGTAAGGGATAGTCACAACCCCAGACCTTTTGTGCCCAAGGGCGCCGGGAGAGGAGCGGGGTGGTTGGGGAGGCTGCAAGGGCGATGGTTTGATTCGGTGAGGGGGTCTAAGGGGTGCGAAGGGGGTGCAGAGGGGATGCAAATAAGATTTCCTGATCTCCGATTTGAAATTGAAATAATTGGAGCGCAGATTAATTTACACAGATTTCATCAAATAAATCACAAAATAATTACACGAAATACGTCTAAGCTTGTATATAAGCCGTCTAGAAAGAAGGAACCTTTTTCTAAAGTCAATCTAAGACCTTCCTGGCAGAGTGGAAAGCTTTTTGGCTATAGCGGGTTCACACGATTTTTACACGAAAAATTAATATTTAATATTATAGTCTATTTTTACCTCGTTTTAGAGTCGAACATTTTCTCAGCATTTCACTGGTGAAGAATCACCATTTTGAATCGTTGATTGAAAACGTCGTTGCTTTCTAAGGCTTTACTGACCATATATGAATAAGGGATATTCCAACCTTCCTCTTTATTTTATCCTCCTCCCACTTCTTTATGCTTCTCAATACTCCCCAAAAAATATTATTAAGACACATATATTTCAAAGATGTGAATGCAAAACCCATGGATTCACAGATTACCAAGGCTCTCACAAATAGTAACAATAAATGTCCATATTGGTAACTTTGCAACAGAGCTGTTTAAAGTTTTGTGTTTACGTCTTTATGTTTTGAGAGCAAGAAATATCGTCTTGATTTGATATTTTGCATAAATTATTTCCTTACGAAATAAATTTATTTTGTCAACTTTAAACATCTGTGATGCAAAGTTATCACTTTACACATCCTACATTATTTATTGGGAAAGTCGACGTGATCATTAGTTACAAGCTTTAATTTTAATTATGCCATCCAAAAGTTTGTTATTGGAACAAAAAGAGCCTCAAATTAAATTTTCATGGATTTGAAAGTCGTTAGGAGCAAGTATAAACGTAGTAAAATTTTTTGGAATAACCGATTTTCCTGTGTTTTAACGATAAATGTATTTTCTTATTTGTTGTATCGAATTACACCTCTCATGATGTAAAACAATTATCCCCTCCTTTCTCGTTATTTGACCGCTGGTTGGGGAGCATACTTATCCATCACCCACTTTTATGGAAGGCTTATAAAGTTTCAGGGTAGCTTCCAACTATATGTACAATGTTAGGGGTGGTTGGAGGCAGAGAGATTCAATTTAATTGTATTTCTAGTTGTTCAAACTTCTAAAAGTTTATCTCGTTAATCAGTGTGTTGGGCAGAACAATCAAATATGTCTAAAATAATATTAATGAGAAATAAACGTTTGTTGAATTAGTTTACGAAAATGTTACCATGTATTTATTTGGGTTAATTTAATTTACTTCATCTTTTCGAGACACTTTTTCATTTATCTTACTTTTGATCCTTTCCTGTGGATGATGAGATTCATTCATTTCTCGAAAAGTTATTGCACTACTGTTTATGGTATTCTGAACAGCGTCCTCTCCGTACCTGATATCCTCACTAAGGCCGCTAAAACAGTCTTTTGATACTTCTCCGGTGCAGAACCAACTTATCAATATGAATGCTTCTGGGAAGGCATACTAGGTTAGTTAACTGCCTCCCGGAAAATATGAATGTTTTTCATATAACCCCCAGCGAATTTGAGAATGAACTCTCTGTAAAATTTTGTGAACTATGTTTTTTGCTCTCTATTAACATTTTTTAAATAAATAAATTTCCCTTCTTCTGAGCCTCTCGTACAAAAAATACACGGTGTCTTGTCAATGTACCACTATCAAATATTTTTTCTCGAACTTTGGCCCTACTGGGTGTTCGTTTTCAGTTGTTCTTTTATATGGTACAACTTTACTTCTAGTTTACAATTCCAAATTATTTTGACAAAAGTTTTCTGATTTCTTGTGTGAATGTGTTACTCTTATAGTAATTTAGAAATCCTAATATTATTGCGCTTTAGGAAGTTTATTGTCTTGGTTATTTATATCATTGAGAAATATATCCTTCGACGGCAAAGAACTGCTTTAATAAAAAAAACTGTGTATTATAGAATCATTACAAAATATTTTTAAAGTATTATAACGGTATTTTTAATAGCGTTTTTATAATTCGGAGTGTAAGATAAGTTCAAGTAGGTGATACTATGAATTTAAAATTATATTGATTTTATTTTAATAACTTATTGAAGCTTATAAACCCCATTGTAATATTTAATCATTGAAAAGGGTAATATTAACCAATGCTAAATGAAACACGAAACCGAAAAAAAACACAATAAAAATACAGACACTAGTTTACTGCATAAAAATGGAACCGGCATTCGACTAGATAACTTAGAAGCATTAGAAATAAGGAAAGCCAAAAACACTAATAGTAAACTTATAAATAATCAATTGAATTTAAATAAAAGACCAAACCTTAAATTATTCCCAATAAACAAAGTACACAACCTTCCCGGTCAGCAAGTACCTGTTGATCCCCCACCCTTGGCCCTTCACTCGCCTGTTTTTATCAATCTATAACACATGTGCATCTTACTTCATAATTTAGTTATATACTGCCCCGAAGAAGCTACGGTAGTAGCGAAACCCGTTCGGCTAAAGTATAAATAAAAGTGATGTAAACAAAGTTATTCTTTTATTTTTTAAATTATAATGTCACATCACCAAGTTACCGCTTCATAGGAAAATATGTATTTTTATTACTTTTATGTACTGATATATATATTCTTTTATTTTAGTGTATTCTTTATCTTGTACATTTTGTTTGAACTTCTATTTATCTACTCGTACAATGTGGGTACAATGGGATGTGTGGGATTGTACCAACATTTCCACGTCCTGGAATAAAAAAATATTAAAATGAATAGAAAATGTTTTGTTGTTAGACGATGCTTAAACTCTATTATTTGAAAGAATACCTTAAGGATTAACGATGTGATGTATTTCTGTAATAAGTATAACTATTTAATATACCTGAGATGTGTTTCTTTATAATAAGTGATTCTGTATACTTATATTATAATGTAACATTGACATGTCTTTATTACAAATGCAAATTATGTGCTGTTATTGTTGTTAATGTACTGTGAATGTTGATTATGTGTTTTAAATATTAAGTACGTTTGTTTCTAAAAAGTGTACTGCAGGTTCTGCATGTGATCGCACGATGAGTTTCTTAGCTCTTGGGAATACAATGTATAGTGTATTGTATACTTAAAAAAAAAATATATATATATGTATAAATATCAACATGTTTCTGAAGCAAAGCTTATTATTTATCAGTATACTGTGCATCCTGATGAAGGTTCGAAACATATTGATATTTACATACTAAATCGTGGTTTAAAAGAAAAAATATCGCTTACATTTTATTGAAAATGACACAAATTATTGAAGAAGTGAACATTGTTTATTGATATTATAAATACAATTATGTATATCGAGGTGTCACGCCTAGTGAGTAGATTAAATAACAACGTTTGAGTTCAATAAGCATAATGTGATGTCAATTCCTTAAAGTCTAGAGCATTCTTGCTTCTTGCGCATGTCCTATCAAGTATAATATCAGCGTGATCTTCACTTTAAAAACTTTAAATTTTTGCAGGCTTTTTCAGGAATCCTACAACTTTGAGGCCATATCTGCCAACGTGTGTCTATCAATCTTGAATTTGAATTTTTCGCCGTCTTTTGTTATATTTTTTGAATATATTATTCGTATGTGACGCTACAACTTCTCCAAGTTCTTGCTGTGTAATATGTAAAGTTTCTTGCATTGCCCGTGTGCGGGAAACTTTTTGGTTTTGTCTTTAGCATTTTGCTCCTAAAACACTTTGCCGCCTTGAATAATTTACATAAAAAATAAATTACAGCCGCCTTCAGAGATCACGTGGGCCTAAAATGGGACCTTCTCTTCCAAGGTGCACATTCTCCTTTTTATCGTGATGTATGGATGTGTTTGGATTAAGAATTCATATTAGAAATTGAATGTCTGTCGTTTGCTTTACTTTTATGTAATATAAAGCAATGAATTGCTTTTGATTTATGGCAATTTACTTATTTTCATTTTTTAATATGTGAAGGGTCTTTTTAAGGAAATTAATGAGAGGAAGTTTTCGGACGGGACAAGGTATGAGGGATGGGTATGATTCTGGGGATCAGTCTGTTAAGGAGTGATGAACGTTTTGACAGTTTCAAAATTAAAAATAATTGTGATGAACGGTGATGATTCGATTGGAGAGGTCAAGAAGTCTCCCTCAACCGACAGCTGGTGGGCAGGCGCATATGCTGCCAAGACCTGGACAAACCTCACCTCATGAATCGGGGCACCCCCGATAAGTCAACAAACAAAAACAAGTCAGCGAACCACTTGGGGTGATCTATGCCAGAGGTGTTGGTTTTCCAATGAATGGTTTCCGGGGCGGCGGTACCTATACCCGCCTCTAAAGGTAAATATAGGTTAAAAAGTTTTCATTTGAAGAGAATCATTAATAATTATTCAAATGTATTTGAAACACGCGTTTATTTTAGAAGATGGAGATATAACATTAATTGATGGATTCTTTCAATCGCACCGTTTTCTCAAGGGTGCTTTAAAATTAGTTTAACATGTAATGTCAGTTAATAACTGAAACACTAAATTTATTCTTGCAATTTAAGACTGACTTCATACTTACCAATGACGTTGAACTTACGGGCTTCCCCCAGAGAATGGGATTAATTTCCTCTCTTCTAAATCACTCGTACAGTATCTATGTACGTGTTGTAATTCCATAGTTTCACTATCGAATATTCTTTCTTCATCTAGAACGTATTCTTGGGTATACGTTTGACGGTCTCCGTGGTTGAGTGGTTACGTACGATCCTTGGCTACGAATCCGGAGATTGCGGGTTTAAATCCCGACGTGCGCAAGTAAATTTTATTTGATAAATTTTTTTTATTTCATAATTTATTTATTTAAAATAATGTCCAGTATATTTGAGGCACATTCCAGACCGGCAGATACTGTCGGTATCGCCCTGATGAAAGCCGACCATTCAGAATTGAAACGTTGCTTGAAATGGATTTAGCCGTGTTTGGTGACCAGATTGGAATAACCTAATTATATAATAATATAACTAATAAGTGCCTATAAGTTGTTTTTTGTAATTAACTCGTAGAACTACATTTATTTTTTTGTAAATTTAATGTAAATGAAATTTAATAATGTTATTATTAAATAAGTTTTTATTAACTGCAGTTTGAAAATGGCCTTGAGCGCAGAAACAGCTGTCACAATAATGAAAAGTAAAAATACATGCTGAACCAATACCTTCAGCCTCACAACATACCCGAATTGGGGATGCAATAGTCTCACTGGCTCTAGACGGTTGGGAACAGCTTTTTATATCAAGTATATTTTGATGATGTCATGCATTAACTAACTTACTGGCTTTCGTTGCGTTTTTAATGACTGATTCAGAAAATCCATTGATTTTGTTTCCGGTAACCCTTACAGATTAGTCACCCTTCTCTCTTAGCTTCTTCAGGTCAGCCAGCATATTGAACGTGAAGCCTTGTCACAGTCTGCCTAAATACCTGCTACCACATGGCTGGGATTTTCACTCCGTCTGTATGTCCGCCTCCGCTTGGCACACAATGTACTCGTATGTAGTCGACTTTAACCCGACCCGCTGCTTTTATGGGTTACTGGGCCAAAGTGCTAAGGTAATCCCTACTAAATTATTTATATTGAAATACGTTGTAATTTGTCATGTATATAAATTAGTATTTTAAAGAAAGGCGAACATTCTCGGATTACGAATAACATAACAATATTAGAAATCCTGAAATTCGATTTTATTTTTTGTTAATTAATAAGAATAATTTTTTTTACACAATTTCAAAAATATATAAATATCAACATGCAACAGCAAAGCTTCCTTCATCAGGATAACCTGTAACAAACTAAATAACTAACCATCACGCCGTTTCCCCGCAGGGTAGGCCGAGAGGACGGATCGCCAAATAACTCGATCTTGGCATACGCTTCTTGCTTCATTTACAATCATAGATCGTCTCATACAATCTCTTCTATTATTTCGACTTCTGACATGGCCCTACTCAAGTGTTTGATTTACTTGTTCGTGCCATGTCTTCTACGGGCGTCCCCGGCTTTTTCTTCCATTAAATTCGCGTCATATATTCTCCTTACACTCCTTTCTTCGTTCATTCGCTCTGCATACCCAAACCATCTTAGCGTCCCTTTCTTAATCTTACCCATTACGTTTCCATCATCCTTGCATTCTTTACGAATCTCAACATTTTCCACACGATCATACATGATTTTACCACATATTCGCTTCAGAGATCTCATTTCTAGAGCATTCATTTTACTTTCTCCTCTGCTAGTTCCATGTCTTACAGGGATGGTGTCAGCACTCCATTGTGGACTGCAGTACAGCATACTAAAAATAATGGCAAATATTTATAGACAAATGATATACATAGAAAATTTTAACATAAGCATCGACAAATTACAAACATTAACAAAAATTAATAATAATTGATGAAAATAGGTAAGTAATTACTTAAAAAATTTGGAGAAAAAAAAAAACATTGAAATTATAAAAATTGAAGGTATAAAAAATATTATAATAATTGTTATTATTATTAAAATTTATATGAATAACATTCTAAATATAGTAATTAATCTGAAAATAAATTTAAGAAATTGATATTTCTTTAAAAAAAAAATTGATTTTCATTAATATTTAATTGATTATTAACATTTGTATATTTATATATTTAACTTAATTTAAATATCTATCCACGTATTTTGCCATGCTTGCTGTACGAGGGAATTCCTCCTACTACCGTATTTGTAAATATAAATACCATAGTTAATTTGTTTGGCCACTATGCTTACGGAATATAGCTGTATGACAGGTAAGTCTGTAAGGCATGTTATATAGAAATATAAATTCGGCTACTGTTCACCTTTGTTTCAAATTGTATTGGATTATTGGTGGAAAATTTTATAGTTGATTTTTTTGTGAAACATTTTAAATATATTGTTGTTGTATTTTGTGAATACGATCTAATATAATATATTTTACACTTTTTTCACTATTATAATTGAATCTTCTGGATAAAATATGTAACCCTTGTTACATTTCCCCGATGAAGGCACAGTTTCATCCGGAAAATGTTGGCGTTTTATTATCTATTGTGTTTATTTTATTTATTAATTTATACTTTTAGTACAGGGTTAACATTATTTTCAACCATACTAAATTTTTAAAAAATCCCTTGACTCCCACTGGCAGCCACTTCTGGTCGTCAGCCCCAAAATATCTGAAAAAACCCTTGACTTTGTGCAGAAACGGGCGGTCCGTTTGATAGATTCGCCTATCTTAACAAACGGACTGCAATCTTTGGAGCACATACGTCCGATGGGAATGCTGTCCTTGTTCTACGGGTATTTTAATGGAAGATGCTCTGAGGAACTAGCGTCATTGATCCCTTCGTCGCCGGTGCATAGTCGAGAAACACGCCGAATGTGCGCCCAACATTTGCATACGGTTGACATTTGTCACATGAGAATGGGTCGCGTCTACGACTCGTTCTTATGTTCAACAACTCGGCTGTGGAATGATCTGCCGGCCTCTGTTTTACCTCCATCCTACAACATTGGTCTCTTCAAGATCCAAGTTCACTCCTTCTTATCCTCTTAAAAACCCCCCACACAGCATCTTCAAAGATGACATAGGTCTTGAGGGAAATTATTTCCCTCAGGATCTACTGTAAAAAAAAAAATCATTTCAATTATATTAAATGCCATTTTTTTCAATATTTTCTCCCCGTGTAATAATATCTGTCAATGTATTTTGAACGGTAAGTTTAACTGTTTTACTTTTCTTTAAACAATCAGAGAGAAATGTATTGTTTCTGAGGCAAACAACCTCAAACCGGTTTGTTTGAATAAACAGCCATTTACATAGAGACGAGTTTATCAAACAATTAATTAAGAGCTTTAGATAAGATAAGAATCAACTTCCGAAACAACATCTAACTTGCCATAACTCTTCAATACTGGAGCTCCGCGAAGCGTTACAAGAGTGTATTGATTTTTAGGATATTTAGGGGGGAAATTTTAACACAGGAGATTTTTCAAGAGGCTAATATTACAATATATAAAAGGATGGAATCCTTTTTTGATTGAAAAGAATTTTCATTGTTGATCGTTTTTGAACAATTTTAGAAAGGTTAGTGATTGTACCTTTTAACTATTTCACATCTAACTGCTTCTGTAATATTTATCTACCCAGAAACTAAGTAAACAAAAATTGTGTGCTGTGTATAAGGCAACATTTTGGAAGTAATTTTCAAAATCGGTTTATTTTTTGTTAAGTGAAAAATACTCTCAGTATCGCCTTGGTGAAAGACCACCTTTCAGACTCGAAACATTGGTTTAAATGATTTTAGCCGTGTTTGGTGACAAGATCTAAATAGCTAGGTTGACTTTTCCAAACCTTCTTCTTCTCCGTATCTCCTTTACTTTCCTACTTCCTTCAGCATCACAATATACCCCAATTGGGGATTCCATAGTCCCACTGTATCCAGATAGTTGGAAACAGTTGGGATTCTTTTACGTAAACTCACTGTTTTTTTCTCATCTTTTTCAAATCCCTAAAACAAACTGTAGATCCTAAATATAAAAGTGAAGTTATATTGGAGATCCATTTTATGAGACCTATTATCTATATATAAATCAATGTAAGTTTGTTTCTCGAAAATCACTGGACCGGTTTCGCTGAAAATAGCACAATTTGTTCTTATTAGTGCCAGGAAGGTTTAGAGAGTAGTTTGAATGAAATCCAATATGTAAAAACTGTTGCTATAACGTTTTAAAATTAGTATGAAAAACATTGAACCCGCCATGTTTTATTTAGGTTAGCCCATGGATACAACACTCCGGTTAGCCACAGATTCCATATTCAGAAGAAGAAGGTTTTTTATCGTAGAATATTTTCAAAATGGAAAACACAAGTAGGTACCTACTTAAGATATTTATGATTTAGATATGTTTTGAGAAAAATAAACGTTTGGAATGAAATAAAATATTCAAATAAACTTTTCTTTATTTGGAGATAGTTACTTTCGCTGTCAAATGAATTATTGTACCCGAGCAAGGCCGGGTAAACATAGGCTAGTTGTATATAAAAGTGAAGTTATACTATAGATCCATTTTTAGTCTATAATGAAATCTTAAATTTATCAAGTGATTATTGTTAGATTCGTTGTAATATATACAAGGTCCGTAATTTAAATCACGAAAGAACTTTCTCGCAAGGCCTTTCGCAAATAAAAATACCAAACCACTCCTATTTTATTTTTTAAGTGTTCCAACTTCCCCCTGATGATAATTTTATACAATCGCAAAACCGTTGCTAAATTAACAAAAAAAAAGTTTTACAATTCAAATTTAATTTACAAAACCAATGTACAATGTGTATTTAAAAGATTTGTTTTTCATTTGCATTTCTTTTAGCGTCCACGTTGTAAAGTTAAAAGGTTATTATTTTTTCCTTCTGACAGCCCTCCCTACACAAAGCAAAATATTTCAAAGAGTTGTCTTAACTTTAAAAACTCGTTTAAAGGAATTAGGCCGGACTTTTATTTAGTGACAGAAATCTTTAGATCGATGTGGCCGCCTTTGTGCCGGATTCAATGGGACCCGCTTTTAGTTACCCGTTCCCATATTAATTATTTCTTGCTTGAATCGCACTTTAAGAAGAATATACTGGGAAAAAAAATATTGCTACAAACTGTGTGTCTTATGTCATTACGAATAAAGGATAATAATTCATAAAATTCGCTTGTAAAGCGGAGTCTAGAAATGTTTGTTCCGGGAGCAAAAAGAGGTTTTTATTTATTTTGTGAAGAATTTTGTAATAAAGAAAAAAAATAATCAAGCCAATCTTACACAAATAATCTTAGCTATAAAGTAGTATTCGTTCGTAATTTTCTAATGAATTTTTTTTTACATATTTGTAAAAAGCATTAACTTTGTGGCTCGCCATAATTTACAATAAAAAACACATAAATTTGTTGTAGACCACTTTTATTTTATCAAAACTCTACCAATACTCAATAAATACCAATACTCAATAAATAACAGAATTGAATTCAACATTTTTCGTAAACCTACGTACACAGATATAACAATCCATAACATGTCAAACCATCCGGTCACACATAAACATTCTGCTTATCATTCAATGGTGCACCGGCTAGTAAAAATCCCACTATCATCTGTTAATTTCACGATTGAACTTTCAAAAATTAAACAAATTGCTCTAAATAATGGTTATTCCACAAATTTAATTTATAAAATCCTCAATAAAAAACTTAAACTAATTTCAACAAATACATTTTTATTTAATACACCTGAAAATAATAATAAAATAATAAATCCCGTTCAATGGCGCAGAATCTTATATATATCCAACCTTTCCTCACTTAGCACAAAAAATTTCCTTCTCACATTAAACCCGCGTTCTATACTGATAACAATTTAGGTAAATTACTAAAAAATACTAAGGATAGAGAACATAAATTAAGCCACTCAGGTATTTACCAACTATGTTGTAATGATTGTCCATCGTTCTACATAGGTAAAACAACTAGAAATATAAATATTAGAGTCACAGAACATTTAAGATGCTTAAATAACAATAACTTCTCAGAATTTGCCAATCATCTAATTTCCAAAGATCACACTTTTAACAAGGACACAGGGGTTTCAATTCTTCACCGTAACAATAAAAGCAAAAAATTGGATAACTTAGAAGCACTCGAAATTAGAAAATCCCTTAATAATAATGCTTGTATTTTAAATAACCAAATTAACTTATCTTTTAGTCCCATTCTGAATATTTTCCCAATAAATCGCTCTGTTCTTCCGGGAAATCCTACAATTACCCCTACCCATTTGCTTACCCCCCACTCCAACACCTAAAATTTATATGTCTTGTCAATATTTTATATCATAAGTTAGTTTTAATATTCTCCTGATGAGGGAAGGGTGCTTCCGAAACCGGTAGAGTTTTGATAAAATAAAAGTGGTCTACAACAAATTTATGTGTTTTTTATTGTAAATTATGGCGAGCCACAAAGTTAATGCTTTTTACAAATATGTAATATCGGCGAGTACGGCCAACAAAGCAAAATTATATAAAAACTTTTCTATTAAATATAGAATGTTGAGTTTAGATATATATTTCTACCAGCGGTGTATAAAGAGTAAAGTGTTCCCAAATTATATTACTGGTAAATTCAATAAAATGTGCGTTTCTTCGAATAGTTCTGCATACAGGGCTAAAGTTGCTTGGTTAAAAGAAGATTTGATAAACGCATTTAAACAAAGAAACAAGTGTAAACTTAAAATCATGCTTCTTCACACTGAACTAGTGCATGAACTACATCCAATTGAGTGGACTTTATTCGATGATAAAGTCAGAATGTATACCTCGGAAAAGGCGTTCAAAAAACAAGGGAAATTAAATAAAAAACTGCAAAATTTGTGTAAAATTAATATCAATAATAAGTGTCCAGATAAACCGGAACATACATTCTTCGATCGTGTGCAGAATCTCTCTTCCCACGTGTTTCTCCCAGAAGAGATGAATCTATTATCTAAAGGACTAAAATATAATTTAAATTACAGTAAAAATAACATACAAAGTGCTATTGAAAATGTGGCAGTGGACATTGAAACGGCTCTATCTTACCAACCTAAAACATTCCTGTACAAGAGTGCCGAAGCCATTAAAAATCAAATAGAAAAAAATAAAATTAAAAAAGTCGTTCATCCAGAGATTCTGTGTACGAATAACATTCGCAAAACATTGGCTGAAGAAAATTTAGTGCTTACTAGGGCGGACAAAGGAAACACAGTGATTATAATGAATAGAATGGACTACCAGTGTAAAATGGAAGACTTTGTAAAAAGTGATGATTTCGTTACTTTAACGAAAGGCCCCACTAATAAATTTCAAACAGATGTTAAAAATGCAATAAAAGCTTGTAAATCTCGAATCTTCAAAGATGATTATCCTAACCAAAATAAATTTGTACAGTCTAATCCTAAAATTCCTAAGTTATACGGGTTTTTGAAAATATATAAAAGCAATAAAACCCATCAGACCCGTAGTATCATGTTGTGCTTCCCCGAATTTCATAATAGCTTCTCACATAACGAATGTCTTTAATAATATTAATGTGTTTTCCCCTAAGTATACGATCAAGAACTCCTTTGAACTGATAAGTGCAGTTAAGGACTTAGTTATTCCCAATAATGCCAAACTTATTTCCTTTGATGAAATTAATTTGTTCCCAAATGTCCCAACTACTGATTGCAAAGAAATAATTGTAGATATCCTAAACTCCTCTAATTTAAATATTAATATGATTAATGACCTGTCCCGCCTATTCAATATGTGCATAAACCAAAATTATTTCCAATACAACAACTGTATCTACCAACAGAATCAAGGGCTTCCGATGGGCGCGCCGACGAGTCCACTGTTAGCAGATATTTTTATGAATAACTTAGAAAATAAGATTTTTAATTGTAATTCATCACTTTTGAACAATGTTCTTACATGGAAAAGATACGTAGACGATATCTTCTGTATCTGGACAGGGACAGATCGGCAACTGACTAAATTCCTTCTTCTAATAAATTCATTCCACAAAAGCATCCAATTCACTTTAGAGATAGGCAGTAATGCATCGATTAATTTTTTAGATTTAACACTAACTTCAATAAATAACAGAATTGAATTCAACATTTTTCGTAAACCTACGTACACAGATGTAACAATCCATAACATGTCAAACCATCCGGTCACACATAAACATTCTGCTTATCATTCAATGGTGCACCGGCTAGTAAAAATCCCACTATCATCTGTTAATTTCACGATTGAACTTACAAAAATTAAACAAATTGCTCTAAATAATGGTTATTCTACAAATTTAATTGATAAAATCCTCAATAAGAAACTTAAACTAATTTCAACAAATACATTTTTATTTAATACACCTGAAAATAATAATAAAATAATAAATCCCGTTCAATGGCGCAGAATCTTATATATATCCAACTTTTCCTCACTTAGCACAAAAAATTTCCTTCTCACATTAAACCCGCGTTCTATACTGATAACAATTTAGGTAAATTACTAAAAAATACTAAAGATAGAGAACATAAATTAAACCACTCAGGTATTTACCAACTATGTTGTAATGATTGTCCATCGTTCTACATAGGTAAAACAACTAGAAATATAAATATTAAATTACAGAACATTTAAGATGCTTAAATAACATAATAACTTCTCAGAATTTGCCAATCATCTAATTTCCAAAAGATCCCACACTTTTAACAAGGACACAGGGGTTTACACAATTCTTCACCGTAACAAATAAAAGCAAAAAATTGGATAACTTAGAAGCACTCAGAAATTAGAAAATCCCTTAATAATAATGCTAGTATTTAAAATAACCAAATTAACCTCTTTTTAGTCCCATTCTGAATATTTTCCCAATAAATCGCTCTGTTCTTCGGAAATCTACAATTACCTACCCATTTGCTTACCCCCCACTCCAACACCTAAAATTTATATGTCATCAATATTTTTATATCATAAGTTAGTTTTAATATTCTCCTGATGAAGGAAGGGTGCTTCCAGGAAACCGGTAGAGTTTTGATAAAATAAAAGTGGTCTACAACAAATTTATGTGTTTTTTTGATTGTAAATTTTTTTAGTTTACGTTTTTTTTTTACAAAGAAATTAACAATACATTTTTATTTAATTAACTTATAGAAGCTTTTAAACCGCATTGTAATATATTTTTAATCATTGAAGACAATATTAAAAACTAAGAGAAGACACAGAAAACAAAAAGATAACGGTTACAGCTGGGACTCGAACCGAGGACCCTGCACTCTAATCCACTGAGCTAAGGCTATCCCAATCCGTGCGGTCTTTTATATCGGTATCACACTTCGATTTCTTATAAACTGTTAATATCGTCTTCAATTAATTCCCATATATTTTCTCTATTACCTTTTTACGACTATAAAATTCAAACCCGAACTTATTTGTTATCATAAATAAAAAATGGATAGGTATATCCGAGACACTATCTAGATTAATCGAAATAGTGATTTCACTTTACCTTTAAATATGTATATTTAAAAAAAAACTTTTATTCCTAAGTGTAAAAACACTAACACGTTTACATGGATCAAAATAGGAATGTATTATTTAGTAATCTTACCACGGTTACAAGAGTGTTTCCGGTCGTTAAATATGTACATAACTACGACATGTGTCTGAACTTCTGAAATAACAACAAAATATAACACTATTACGCATCTTTTTATACAAGCCTTCCATTGATATGCTCGGTGTAACTCTAAGTGAACCAGCTCAGGTATGGAGGATTAATCGAAGCCAGAGTAAAGTTAGCCTTTCAGAAGCTGGGCGTACTGTAAAGGGCCCGCAAATACTTTAATAGTACACAACTGCTGACCCTGTTCCCACTGTAGAATTTGCCAGCCACTTCCGGTCGGCAGCCCCAAAATATCTGAAAAAGTCCTTGACTCTGTGCAGAAACGGGCGGTCCGTTGGATAGAACACCAATCTTAACAAACGGATTGCAATCTTTGAAGTACAGACGTCAGGTGGGAATGCTGTCCTTGTCCTATCGGTATTTCAATGGAAATGCCTTGAGGAACTAGCGTTATTGAATCCTTCGGGACCGGTGCATAGTCGTAAAACATGACAAACGAGCGCCCAACATTTGAATGTGGTTGATATTTGTCACATGCAAACTGGGCGCTTCTACGACTCGTTATTGTGTTCAAAAGCTCGGCTATAGAATGATCTGCCGGCCTCTGTGTTTCCTACCTCCTATTACATGGGTCCCTTCAAGATCCAGTGTCACTCCTCCCCATCCGTTCAAGATCCAGATCCAGATCCTTCAAGATCCAGTGTCACTCCTCCCTATCCTCCAAAAGACCCTCCGCACAATATCCACAAAGATGATAAGGCATCAAGGGAAATTATTTCCCTGTGGGTCTTCTGTGTGGAGTAACTGTGAACAAAAAAGCAACTTCCATGAAAACTCAAACTCAAGCGCGTTTTATAAAGATTGAATAAAAAATTAAATCGTAATAATATTCCCCTTTATTTTCCTAATAAATACAAACTCTAGAAAATGTTGTAAAATAAACAAATACTGTTTCTATTCTGCATATTTACATATACCCATATCTTCGACCGCTAAACTCCAAGACGGTTTAGATTTATTGGAAAATAAAATTTCAAAAATTAACATATCCTATTTAGCACAGTACAAAAAAAAGTTACACAAATGAAGACGAGTCCTTTTTATTGAATAGAGTTTATTTTTAAATATTTATTTAATAAAAAAATTTCCTTGGTTTCTTTTTATTTTTCTTTGATACCATCAATATTTTGACAAGTAACTTTAATTTTTTTTGTATATTGTTATTTTCATACAACAGGAATTTGTATCCACTAAGATGCTGCTAGTATGTTATGTTAGCGGGATATTAGTTAAATAATATCGACTGTAAATAGGTAGGACAATAGAAATTAATATTTTAATATTCGTAAAACTAATTTTAAATCGTGGTTTTTATATTACGGATTTTATTTCCCGAAGTGTTGAAAAATTTTATAGTTCTATACATAATATTATGAAATGTGAGGTTTAATTGATTTTACCGAGAGTCACCGCCGTACCTTCAGGTAATTTTTTGGAAAATAGGCTAAAAATAATCACTTTTTTGGTGTAGATTATGAATACAACTCACATACCTGATAATATTTTGTCAAACAAGCGACTGCACGCTTCGCCTGTCCTTGAAGAACAATTTATTTAGACTTGATGTCCCGTGTTGTTGGGACGCGCGCTTGGTCATTGTAGTTATGAGATATATTAACTTTTCTCGAACGCGTACGTGATACGGGATAGCGCAGAATGGTACAATAAAAAAATGCGTATCACGTACGTTCATAGGCAGAGGGCGGTTAAAAAAAAGGTGTACTATAGTATAGTTTTAAGGATGAAAAATATCCCTTTTCAACTACTATGATTTTACCATTAACGCCACTTAAAAGTAACATTT